>JAVSBS010019272.1:93177-113876 GCA_033124195.1 Coracias cyanogaster
TGGCTAGAGACATGTTAGGATGAAGGTTGGACTTGATGATCCTGGTGGTCCTTTCCAACCATAATGATTCTATGATTTTAAAGATTTAAGAAGATAAGCTTGAGTAATAGAATTATTTAGGGAGTACAGCGGGCCATGTGTACTGTACGTTGACATTCTATGCATCTGCATTGGACAATTGCGCTCGTGTCCAGTTGACTTGAAGGAGTCTGTCTCAGCACAGGGAGGTTTAATAGTAGCCTCCTTCCATGGGTACAAGCAGCACTGCCCAGGCAGAGAGAAGGAGCTCTTATAGTGAGGGTGTTTTTAACGCTGGTGCCACCTTGCACTTCAGGAACGGTGCAAGGAGCAGTGAATGTAACGGAGATGCAAGCAGTCCTGGCGGTGTGCTGAAGGTGTCTGTGCATCCTGATCTGCAGTGGTTCTGGGAAACTCACACTTCAGTTTTTCTTGGAAATTTTATCTGGGAGAAGAAAGCAATTAGTTCTTTCCTGATGCTTAGTAATGGGGTATATAAATATGACTGAAACAATGAGCATGAGAGTGATGAGGAATAGATAGGAATTAGCAAAAGAATAGGAGGAATGAATGGGGATATGCACTGAGCGTTTATTCTCTTTGCCAGACGATCTCTCTGCCTGAGACTTAGAGTTACTAAATAGCGAATGGTTGCAGATAGGATAGATGGCCTCAAGATTGATGGCTGACTGTTGTCGGTCTAGGTTTTTAATCCAGGCTTCTGCCGGAATGCAAAGTTCCTACCTCAAGATCCGTTATAAAGGACGTGAAGAAAAAGACAGTCACGGTATTTGCTTCTCAAGCTACCCAAGATGTGAAGCTGTGTCTGCTCACAGTGACATGTTGTTAATGCTTTCTTATTACAACCCTTTGCTTGCAGTGAAAAGTAAAAAAACTGTCCTGCTACAGCGCTCATTCCTTGCCCTTTTTGATGAATTATGATTACGTTGTCTGCACAGAGAAATCCTGGGGACCTGGGAGGTCACCGCAACAAGGCAGAAGGTGCCTGAGCCGCTTGGGGTGGGCAGCGTGGCAGTAGCTGTGCACTTAATCTAAATTCATTTCATCACTCTGCAGAAATACCAGAATACACCCAGAATCCAACAGGAGACAAAAGAATTGTACAACAAGCAGGGACGGACCTGAATCAACTGGTAGCTCTGAATTTGGAGGCGTTTTCATGTGAGTTCACGTCTGAAACATACGGCTTGTCTTCATTGGTGTTAATAAAACGGAGGCTGATGCAGGGAACTGGGTAATGTAAGAAAGCTAAACTTTTAAGCATGGCTCCAAACCACAAGACATAAATAATAACCATGAAGCAGCTCTCTCAAGTGTAAAGGGTTCTTTATAATAACACCTGTTAAATGTCCTTTGATTGTCCGTTAACTAAATACCAACAGAGAGGTGTATGAGTATGGAAGGCTGAGAAAAAGATTGAGGCCTAACATTTTAAGGGTAGTTTTAAAAAATGGTAACTCTAAAAGAATGTGTGCTAGTATTGTTATTTGCTTTTAGCTTCTGCGTATTCCTCTTACATACAGAGCAGGAAAATGGGGTAAATGTTACGTGAACAATTGCACGCATCAAATTTTGAAAAGGTGACTTGAGCTGCTCCTTTTCTTGTTGGATCTCATCCTGTGAAGGAGAAGAAAAAATTTCTAGTCAGGTCAAAGGTGACACAGCAGACTGCAGATGATTGATGCTGATGATGTTATTTAAGATTATATGATTGGCAATAGATACAAATAAGATTGAGTTTCTGTACAAAGTAAAAATATTAATTGGGTAGCTTCTAGCCAATGTGAAAAGTCCGTAGACAACTGAATTAGAAAAGGGAACTAGATTCATTGAACATAAATTCTGAGCTACTGGGTCAGTTTAGGTTAAAATGCTGCTTATTAATTTTAAATTAAAGCTTCTATCCAAATGTCAAGTGTTGCACCTGCCTACAGGTCCGTAGTCACCCGGCTGTGGTCAAAATTCTGAACAAGTGGAAGACTGAATTTTTTTAAAGACAGAAGTAGAAGAAATTTTTAAAGTTTTGTCCCTTATTTCTGGCTACTGAAACATTCCCTAATACAGCAGATAGTGCTGATGCTTTTTCTGTATTTCTGCTCCCCATTAAGTCACCAGACTAGACTTCTATGGAACATGTCACCATTTCACTCAGCTGAGGGTGATGTGCATAGCTTTAGGGGGTATCCCTGCCCTCTTCTTGGGAATAAAAGACACAACCTGCTTTCTCTGCCCCACAGAGATTCCTTAACCCATGAGTTTTAGCAACGAGCCAGGACATCCTGTGTGAATACAGCAAGTCCATATGGTTCTTGAATGCTTTTCCCAAGGTGAGGATTAGAGAACATCAAATGCTGCTTGACGGAGAGAGGAAATCTCATGTAATGCTTTTGTTCTGCTAACATCTATGTAAAGAGCTGCCTGGGAGTTTTGGAATGGAATCTGTCATCGCTGTAATCCTGTTCTGAAAAATCATGATGGAGACAGCACAGGGAGTGATGTCATTGGCTGTCTGACACAGCCATTGCCCACAGCAAACTCATCTCCTCACCAAACGTGCCTTTCTCTCTGACATTTGAACGCCCAATTGGCGAGGTTATTGGTGTTACTTTTTTTTTTTTTTTCCTTCACAGCTGCGTTAAAATTCAAAACACAGATATGTGAGAAAAAGGCTAATACAGAGGAGGGTCTGTTCAATGCTCTCTGCAGGCTTCAGAAGAATTTTTGTGCACTCTGCATTCAGCGTCTTATGCAGGAAATTCTTCTTTGGTCCATACAATGCAATAAACAACCCCTCTGTGTATTAGCTTTAGATTTTAGCACTTCTAGCAGAGTCTATGGCAAGTGGTAAAACTGTAAGAAAGAAGCAGTTTGCTTTATAAGGGTTCTGGCCTGCCCCTGTTCCACGTACACCTATTTGGTAAGGACCTGTTACCATGTAGGGCCATGGCAGTTGTATGACATAAGGCAAAAATGCTATTTATATACTGTGTGCTAGCAATTAAGTTCAACAATTGTATTTGCTTATTATCCTTCTCTGCCTTTGTAAAGTGGTGCACCAGGGATGAGAACCGCTGTGATCTGCACCACTGGGATGTCAGAAGGTGCCTGTTTTGTAATCCTGGGCTAGAGGTGAGTACCTTTGCTCCCAGGTAAATTATTTTTTTTTCTGTGGACACCCTCGTTTGTAAGGTAGTCTTGCAGGTTGTGTTTTGTACAGTGAATAAAGCTTGTCTTTAGATATCTGTAGATACATGTTGAGCTATTACAGATAATAGCTTCACATAGAACAGAGAGAGTCTTATTTTTAGATATTAAAATCGCTATGAATGGCATGATTTTAGTTATGGCTATGAGTGCTCGGTATCATTGAAACTTAGCCCACGGAGATTATGCATCAAGAATACACCTTATCCACATAACAATTGCTGCTTGCATGTTATACAGCAGCCTCCAAAATGTTGACATTTGCTAAAGCTATACATAAAATGAGGCATCGGCATATATTTCTCAGCTCTCGCACCAGTGTGTGTCCCTTGGCTGCATTACAGCTCCATGCCAGGATGAACCCTGAACACATCTCCATCCCTGTTTTCCCTGCTGTCACCCTGCTTTCCGCAAGCATGAGAGCTGGCTGGGAAGGAAGGAGTGACGTGCTGAAGCTGTGTCCCTGTCCTGGGCAACAGGAGACCCTCCTGCACCTGCCAGGTAATTTTCATCCAAGATATGAGTTGGATTTATTTGCCTTTTGGACTTTATTTGCAGGTTTTCTGAGTGTGAGCTTGTCACTGAAACTTATTACTTTAGTTTTTCTACCTGATTCTTCTGTTGCTAGCATTGTGTATCTTAGATTAGACCACTGAGTAGCATTAGGGGTGGGAAGAAGAGAAACAGGAGTGAAATACAATCCATTTGTATAAAGGGTCTATCTTTTTTCCACTGGAACAAATCCTAATAAATTGTCAAACTCCTCCATTCAGTGGCTGAAGTAATGTGGCTCCTGCGCACAATATGTGGGTTAACTGTGTTCAGAACCCACAACTGAAGTGTTGTCTGCTTCCTTGTTTTACAGCACAATGAGCTAGATGGGTTGTTTGGATCCATCAGACAAACTCCAACAGAGAAGGAGATGGACCAACGTTATCCTCATCACTGCCAGCGTTACCACCTGCAGAAGTTGTTGCCACCTGAGCGAGAAGAATCCTTTCCTGCCAGAATCTGAGACATAGACTCGGTATGGACTGAAGATGTTTATTCTTTATTCAAAGTGGAATCAAAGTCTCATCAACTGGAAGAAGTTTCTTCCCAAGAGATGTCTAGGTCTGTCACAAAGACTTTTTGCTGAGGACTGAGGTTCGTTCAGGCATCATCCCACTCTGTGAACTGGAAAGTCAGCTCAGCACTGAAATGGAGGTAAGCTCAGGAAACTGTTGAGATCAGTGGATGAAAAATGCTGCATCAGTGTTTCCCTACGAGACTGATCTTGGTTGCATACTGAGAAATGTCACATCCCATGCTGGCACTCAGTGCTGGAATTGTTCCTGTGCACAGTGTTTCTGTTCACTGTGATGTGGAAGGAAGTTCCACTGAAGCACCTTGGGGCTGAAAGCTAAACTGAATCTCATAGCAAGAATTTATCAAAAGCCAGACTGACTGTGTTTTTAAATGCACCGTGCAGTCTGTTGGAAACACTGACTAGATTTCAAGTCCTTAAGTTTATAACCTTTGCATAATTCCTAAATTCTGTTATGGTGTCACTAATTATTTGCTAAAAACGCCTGTCAGTAACAGATAGTTTTTGTAAATAGCATTAATTCTGCTTCCACAAAGACAGTATGTTTCCCTGCTTTGGTTTTGATGCTCTTGGGTAATGCTACATGGTGGGGGGCAAGGGGAGCTGAGCTGCCAACTGGGAATCTTCAACACAAAAACTATTAGGGGGTGATAAATCATTGGAGGCCCAGCGTGTGATTAAAAGCTGTGGCCACCAGCAGTGACCCATGGGGATGGAGGTATCAGTGACAGAGAGCAGGGGGAGGTGTTTGGCATTCCTGTTCAGAGGCCTAACCAGGGCACCAGGGTTTGTTTATGTTTCTGTTCCACCGACTCCTGGGAAATGCCCTCTGTCTGTGCAAGGAACACACATCAAGTTGGGGAAAGTATCTTTGGTATTTCTTCAAATGTCAAGGCACGGATACTTGAAGGTAACGTGTGAGGAAAATTACCTGGGGTTGCACAGTGAAAATCAAATATTTAGTCCATTCAGGTCTCTGTGAATCAACAGGCAGCATCACATAGTTATTGTAATTTTAGGTGAGCTTCAGACATGCACAGAATATTATAGATATGACCCTTTTCCTTTCAATTAAGTCCACCTAAAAAATATTTTTTTTGGAGCAGGCATGGGGACATCCAGCCTCAGCTTCTACTTTGTTCTTGGCTTAACAGAAAGCTTGATTAAACAAGAGCGAAAAAAGAATCTGGCAAAAAGCATTATGGTTTGGCCCGTTCTGATACGCATTTGGAACAATAACAGTGTGTTTAGTTGCTGTGCACAAGACAGTGGAGACATAATTTCTGTGTGTTATTTTATATATCGGATATTTGCCAACAAACATTGTGCTAGATGTTTATCAGCGAGTGCAGAGGTACAGTTCCAGCTGCAAAGTGCTGGCAAGATAGAGCAGCAATGAGTGAAAAGATGGGATTGGCAGGCAGCGAAGAGCAGGATGAATGAGATCCAAGCTCTTACCTGGTGGTAGTCTCTGGGTTACGTTGGTAGAGAGCTGTAGGGCCAGGAGGGTAGAAGCTGGATTTGGTAAGTGGAAAAGGTCACGAGAAAGGACTTGAACAAGAAAGTCACAACAATGTAGCAAATGAGATGCCTTTGAAAACTAGAGCAATTTACTTTGGTAAAAGGGCTGCAGAAACTTTTTTTAATGCCACAGTGTTTTGATAGATTTGGAAACTGTTTAGAAATAGCCTTTTTTTCCTGTCAGTTTGTTCTACCATGTGTGAGAGATGATCTTGTTGTGCTCAAAACTATCATAGGGTTTCTTTCATGGACATGCCGTGGTATGTTTGAAAGCAGCAACCCCAGAATGCTCAGAGAAACATGCAGGAAGCCTCATGTCTAGTAGACCTAAGTATACATGAGAGCTTCTTCCTACCCTCTGTAGGCAGGAGAATGACTTAGGGTCTGAACCAGAAGATTTTTATGTTCCTTCCTGTGCTCCTTTTAGTAGCGTGGACTGGGTATTTTCAACAGCCATATAATGCTGAACAACTGAGAAGCAACTCACTGTAAACTTCTTGAGTTTTTACCATCACCAGGAATCTCTTCAAAGTTTCACTGGGCTACAGCTGAACAAGTGATTACTGTAGAATTGATGCTGCTCAACAGGAGAAAGGTGGGTGATAGGGGCACACCTTGTAAAGAGAGGACATGACACAAGGAAGTTGCTAATAATTTGGTGTAAAAGGCTGCCAAAGACTCTTAGCAAGTTTGGAAACATTATGGTTGCCAGATGTGCTCTTCCAGATGTCAGAATTTCCTATTATATGCTTTTTCCGGTCAGGAGGAGCGGTTCCCATGATGCCGTCTTAGTGCCTTTGAGACACGAGTGTTAGCTGACCCTGAAAATTAATTCTGTGACTTTTGTTGCAAATTTTGCTCATTATGAAAAGACTGCAATCCTTCACACCCTCCTGTGCATGAGGGGACAGCAAGATGCCTTGGTAGGTGAAAGACGGAAGAATCTAACAGTGGGAATTGGAAGAATTCAAAGTTTATTTCTAGGCAGGAGGCCAATGCAGGGTCTTTGTGGTGATTAAGTCCCAGCACAACCCTTGGCCGTTGAGAAACATGCTGCGCAGAGTTACAATTGTGCTGCCAGTGGCACTGCTGCTGTCAGTGACTTACAACAGTCCCTGTTGCATCTGAGTCATGTCATAACTTGGTATCACCCCAGCTGATTTCATACCCTGCTGCTAGTTCAACTCCTTCCTCTTGGACTTCCTTAAAACTGTAGTTAGATGTTTGCTAGCCAGTTTTTGGTGCAGAAATCCAGTTGTTCTCTATTGTGGCTAATGGCAAGAATGGCACCAGTTTTAAATGGTACCTGAATGGTGGAACATACCTCCTGGGAGATGCCACTGCCCAGGAAAAGCAGCAGTAGTATTTCAGTAGTTTTCCAGACAACCAGGCTTCATTCAAATAAGTGGGTTTCCAATTGCATTGTCAAAGGCAAGATGTTTTCAACGTGAATGAAACCAAAGTGTGGATGTCTGCCTGAGTTTGCAAAGAGCCTGAAACAACAGTTCTGAGTTGGTGATGGCAAGTTAAATGGCAACATTTTACAGTTCATGGAAAGAGGAAATAGAGAGAGTTCCACCTGCATCTCAGAAAATGTGTTGTATGAACCATTAACCATGTGAGAGACATGAAAGATCAGCAAATCGGGAAAATTTCATTTTCCTGGACGTGAATTTGTGCCTGCAAAAGTTTTGGAAAATATAGGTCAGTCCTGAGGATTCCCCTTTAATTTTGGAGCATCCTAAAGATCTGTCTTCATAAGACATGTATTTAATATCCTATTTTTGCTTCTTGACCAGATGGACTTGAGCATTCTGTAAGTTATTGCACATCTTAGCTTATACTTGTGAGAGACAGCGTGACGTGTGTGCAGACCCTGTCCCTCAGCAGAGCCTCACGGTGCTGTACGGAGCTCTCTGTTGGCACAGACCTTCGTTAATTTGGCTCATATTCAGAATAAGCCATCCTGACCACTTCTGAGGTTTTTTTTAGTAAGGCTTGAGCAATGTGGAGAAGTATTTATGGATTGAATGCAATATTATTAGAAAAGATATTGCTTATATACTCCCAGCAGCCACCCAACCCAATATTTCACATTTCAGCCCAGGCTGCCACTGGGAGCACACGGTGCTGTCTCTTTGTAGATAGTTATCTGTGGCCACTTCAGAATTATTGGGTTTGATTATTTATATAGAGACTTCTTAAAAGTCATCTGTTTAAAAGGCAGCCTGTGCTTGTGGTAAAGGGTCCTCTGGCTTTTCTGTGCTCCCTCTAGCAAAGTGACTCAGCCTGATTATGGGTAAAAAGGCAACCGTGCTGTGGAAACCAGCCTTTTGCAGACCCAGAGGGTCAAAGCAGTAGCCTGGAAATGCATTTGGGGTCACCATGCAGACAGGAGCGACCTTTAACAATTACATTTAATTTGACTTGCAATCAAACAGAAGTAGATGGCAAAGCAGGAAATGGTATCTTTAGGCATGACATGAAATAGTATTGCTGTCAACTTGAATAAGAAAATCTGACTTTTTTTTAAGCGACTACATATTTAAATAGCCTGTAGGGTCAAACAGCCTTTCCTACAGCCCTTTGATAGCTGGCCTGATAACGGCGTATACACTATAAATATCCTAAATCAATACCGCTGTATCGCTGCTGAAAGCAGGCGTGTTCACATATCACAGCAGATGGGAAGAAAGCAAATAATATTTGTCTTGCCTTTCAAATTGATTTCCTGTTTTTAGTAAGCCAGAGTGTGTCCATATGTTAATCAGATTGCTAAGGAAGATAGCTCAGGGCAGCAGACTTTTACTTGAGCTGCTGGGAGAAGCGGGGGCAAGGAAGGGAGGAGGACGTCCTCCACGGCCCTGAAATATCTGTGGCAGAAGTGGTTTTTACAAATGTTATGCAAATACCTGCGCTTCCCTGACTTTCCCTGGCAAGTGCTGGGTGCTCTCCTTCCTAGGCAGATCTTCACAGTGCTCAGTAAGCTGCAGGACTGGACCTCTTCACTGAGGATCTCTTAACCTGTCTTGTCTTTTCTCTTGGAGAATACTTGCCATAATAAAAATTGTCAGATCCTGATGTTGAGCAGAAAGACCAAACATCCCTGGGAGGTGCAAAGGCTGCAGCCCTTCCTTTCTGCCTTTCCTTGCTCTTCAGCGCTGTGTGTTTCTCCACCCTCGTGCTCACACGTGGCAGTTTCAGTCACCATGTGCCCTACCACAGAGCACAAGGACCGTCCATAATGGCTTCCAAATGCACTCCCAGGCCCTATTATTTTTCTCTTCAGACAGGAGATTTTAATTAACTTTAATGAAAGCTACTTCAGAAATCATTTGTGTGCACATAAACTCTAATGAAGTTTACGGGCAATATACAATTGCCCAGGAGGAAATGATGGCACACTTGATGTCCTGAGCACCTTTTCTGTGGAAGGCACTTAGGTGTGGTCTACAAACTCTTCTGTTTTTTTCTGTTTTAAAAAATGCCAGGTTTATAAAATATTTGGTATGATGGCATGAAGAAAATTATTTCAGTAGACACTTAGTCAATACCTGTGGTCTGCTAGAGAGCTCACACAGCAGCTGCAGTCCTGGAGAAGTTGTTTGTGTGTTCCTGCCACCATGGCACACTTCTATGATCACAAATATGAAAATCAACCAAACATATATAACATATTCTCTATTGAATGTACAATAAATACCAAAATTAACTGATGATGCCCCAAAACTGTATATATTTGATGTTTTATGCCTGGCTGATATGAGTTAACACAAGGTGATCCTGGCATCCACATTGAGTCACGGTTTCCTCCTTTGAGATGAAGGTAGATCCAACAGACAAAGCACCGGCCTTGATTTAGGAAACTGCTCTCAAAAACCGACCTGCATGTCTGGTTTTTAGCAAGTCCCTTGTCTACACCTTTGTTCCCCATCTCTTGATGCAGAGCAGTACTTTCTACCTTGTAGACTGGAAAAACACACTAAAGGCTAGATCATGGTCAGATTGCACAAAGATACCTGAAAGAAAAGTGGACTTGCCAAGGATTGGTTTGATTTAAATCCTAATTATTTATGTTGCTTGCTGTTTGGGGGCATGGACGGGGGCAGGAATCAGATGAGAATGAAGCTGTTAACTTCTTTCCTCCCTTCAGTGTGCATTGGCTGTGTTCAGGAAGCATCTAGGAAGTCCAAATGCAGGGAGGACCAGAGCTGATCATTCCTTATATTTCTGAAGTTAAAAGACAAAAACAAGACCACCCTTTCCTCTAGTGGCTTTTATTATTAGAAAAGTAATTTTTTTTTGGAGAGGAAGGATGATTTTATGGAGCTGGAAGCCAGATGATCTCACTTCTAATCCTGGTGTTGACACAGATTTTCCTGTGTGACCTCAGAAAAATCTCTTGCTGCATGCCAGTTTCCAATCAGTAAAATGCAACAATCATTCTTTGTTATCTCCGAGGAGCACTCTGCACTTAATAATGCATGGTTGCTAGACGGGTTTTGACACATGCATAGGTGCTTGAAAGTGGGGGTTTTTTGTATCTAGTGGGGGGATTTTTTGTGGTGTTCTTTTAAAAGCGTTTAAACAAGCTGGATCTCAACTTCTGTGGCAGTTCAGGAGCTCTGTTTCTGTCTCCATCACTATGTACCTTAATCCCTTTCAAAGCTCATCATGGACTAATGTGCTGGCACAATAGAAAAGCTCTAGAAGCAAACTGAGTTCTTAATAAGTATTTTAGGAATTCCGTTAAAGAGAAATGAGCAGATGTAACCAAGTGAAACCTGTTAAAATATTTTAAAGTCAGTTTTCTAAAACATGTCACTAGACAAAGTTGCTCAGAAGGGTTGTGGATGCTCCATCCCTGGAGCTGTCCAAGGCACGGTTGGATGGAGCCTTGAGGAACCTGGTCTAGTGGGAGGTGTCTGTGCCTGTGGCAGGGGCGTTGGAATTAGATGATCTTTGAGATCCTTTCCAAGCCATTCTGTGATTCTGTGTAATCAACAGAACTGTTGGTGAAGAGCAAAACTGAATCTCCAGTCTTGAGCTGCCTGCTTCCATGTTGCTGCCACTGATTAGAAAAGGGACATGTGGTTTCTTTTCCCGTCATTTCTGCCATTATCCTTTTATAGATGCCATCACACCATCAGTACTGTGCTTTCTAATACCTCCCCTCTGTTACCTGCCATTTCTTCACACCTGAAAAAGCAGTTCCCAGTACAGCTTCTGGGCATTACTGTGTCTTCTGACAGTGGTTTGCAGGAACCAGGTGGTCTGTGCTACTGTGAGTTTTGTGCTCCATACACCCTGTAGTTTATGCCAGTTCAGCTGATCCATGGTAACCTGTAGAAATCCTGCAGATACTTTGGCTCACTGCTGTCTTAGGTTGGCCATGGTGTCCTCTGGAGTACTTGGGGTGAAACATTCTCCAAAAGACAAATTTTGAACTTTTTAATACCTGCTGTTTGCATTCATCATGTAAGGGAAATGTTCATAGTGGATTTGAAGACCAGTGGAAGTCTCAGCTCTGAATCCTCTTTTTGGTAACTCTCTTGTGTTGAATTAATGGGTAGAGCCTCAGGCAAGATCAGAACATTTTGCAGCAGCCACTGCAAAAAGAGTAAGAGAGAAGTGAGAGATGAAGTAGCGTGGCTAAGGTTATGAAGCAGTTCGGCGCCTGAACCTGGAGCAGATGACAGACCTGATACCAGCCTAGTGCTCTAGCCACCAATTTATGTCTGTTGCCAAATATCCAAAGTCTTTCTCCAGATCCTCACTCTGTGTATAGCTGGGCTGTAGGAGACGTTTCCTTTTTCCTTGTCCAAATAATCACCATTTAAAAATCAGTACCAGCATTTTTTTAATTGTTGTTGATTTACTTGGCATCTTCTTAGCTGCACATCTGATTCTTGGTAGAGACAGGTACTATAATTTCTATGTTGTTATCTGATCTATTTTCTGCTGTGTGTAGCTGGTTTTGAAAGCAAATAAAAAGTAATCCAGTTAGACTTTATTTAAATCCATTCAGTAGGAACAATTATCTCAAGTGCTCCAGCTTCTGACATTCATCACACTAGAAAAGGACACAAGGATATGTATAAAAAAAATGACCATTTAACTCGAGTGATGCTTTGAGGATGTAAGAATAGAATCATTCTTTGGCATGAAATAATAGTATGTGGTTAAAAAGTGACTAACGAGTCTTGATTATGGCCATTAAAGTTTGTGTTTAATAAAGAGGGTCTAGTAAAGGCACTCTAAAAAGGTTTACCAGATATTACAAAGACTTGCTTTGCTGTTTACATCAGCAAATATTTTAGGTAGAGGGAGAAAATCGTTAAGTGTTGGCTGTTAATCTTGGCTGAATGTAATAGATTCAATTATGTAATGTGACAATGAATTTGTTCTGCTTTGCCTTGGGTTAGAATTTAAGCTTTTCCCCTTCAGATTTATTCAGATTGTTAAGTGGCTGCTGAGAAGCTGGAACCTTGTCAAACAAACTTGGCTTTAAATTTTAAATTATTTTTAATCAATATGTGAAGAGGCCAAGCTCTGCCATATGCTACTCACCATCCATTAGTTGGTAGCTGGTCATTAAACTCTCACTAAGGTTTCCTAACTGTGACTATTGTGATTTTTTTTCTTTTTTTTTTTTTCTTCCCCCCCTCTCTCTTTGTAGAGTATGGGCAAAGGGGAGCATTCGTGGCAGATTGCCTTGAGGACAATAAAAACTCTCATGTAGTATGGTTGTTTGTTCAGACACAAACAATAGCGACATTTTGCTATTACCATTTGCCAGCTATCAAGGGGTTTCGAGCCCCCTCCCCCTTGGTGCCTACAACTCAAAACAGATGCAAAATCTTTCTTTTCAGTCCCCTTGAAATGACCTGTGGTGGTGCAGTGTCATTTAGAGGAGAAATTATTGGAGTGAGAGTGGCTGGTAACAATAGGGGCCTTGTGCCAGGCACATGACAGAACAGTGAGGGGGCTGTTGGTGACTTTATTGGGGAGGAGAGCGGCGATCTGGCAGGTGCTGCCATTGTTAAAGGTCTCCGCTCCTAGACAGTGGTCGCAGATGAGTTCATGTCATTTTGTTCGAGCTCTTTACACCGGGTTCAGAGATGTGACACTGGTCAAGTAGCCGATCCAGCTTTTCTCATCTCCTCAACGTGGTCCCTTCTGTAACATAACCCTTTATTGCTGAGATATGTCAACATGCTTCTAGGCCATATGGCTTCAAGCTAGAGTAACTTTTGTGCTCTCTGAAAGGGACATAATAACTTAATGTTTACTCTGCTAATACAGCCCCGGTACTCACTACTGATCCTGGCATTATTCTGTGGAGATGTCATCCAGAAAACCAATTAAAGTGTATTGATACAAACTAGATCCCTTGGTTTAATGCTGAATTTGACAACAACAGCGATTGTTGACTGTATTTAGAAATTTAGAAACACACTCTCGGTGTTTTCCTTTTTATGCACCTAACGGTGTGTTGAGGTTTATGGTCAGAATTGGTTGGGTTCTAACTCAAACCAGGACACAGTGCTGGGTTCTGGTGGTGGGATTGCAGACCAGCAAAGCTGGGTGAGGAAGTTTGCATTTTTTTACACTCGAAAGAATAACATGAGTGATGTTAAGTAGAGAAGGTTAAACGCCTTGAAGTAAATGTATTAACGCATTAATTTTACTCATGCTGTCCCTTTTCTCAAAGCACCAGGCCACACTATAATAGCTACATCTGCTTCTGTTGTGCATATTGTTTAGTTCTAGTTTTTTTGGCTCAGAGAATAGAAACTGGTCTTTCTGTGGGGAAACAAAGAATTTGTTTTTGTAAATTGCCATTTTTTTTTTTCTGAATAAATCATGAAAAACCTGGCAGATTGAACAGATCAGCCATATGGAAACTGGCAAATTTTAGTCTGCTCAGGGTAATTAAACATGGATGTTATGTAGTCTAATGAGATACATGTTTGTGGTACGGGGGAGGACCAGAGAGACACAAATGCGATGGTGCTCAGAAAGAATTGCATATTTAGGTTTTGAACTGCTGACATACAAGAGATCTGAAGTGTTTTCAGAGCTGCTTAACAGGCCAGGGGAAGGCAGGTCTCATCCAAACAGTAGTTCTATGTCCAAAATTGGCAGATAATTTATAAAATTCCACCGAAGAGATCATTTCTTTTCTTAACAAACACCATAGAGCGATGCTGATAGATTAAGAAATAGAAGAAAGACTTGGTCGTAATATGTGGAGGAACCCTGACCATATAAAAACCATTTGCACTGCAGATAAGTGTTGTTGTTCTTATCAGACAAGTTTGACTCTCTTTTGATTGTCAATATGTAAAGTAAAATAAAGATAAACCAATTTGCAGGCAAAGGTTTTGAAAACTTGACACTGGAATGGGTGTATAAGTATCTTATTTTAAAAAACCCAAAACAACAAACAACTAGGATATATGAATTACTGTAATTGCATCAGATATAGAACCAAGGCTTTGAATTAAGCAAGATAATTTTGCAGGAAAAAAAGAACTATGCAACTCTTGCAGGGCCAAAGTTGAATCAAGTGTTGCAGCCCTTTTGAGATACAAGCCCTCATAAAACACTGCTGTGAGAAACCTTTTGCATTTCATCTGTTTTGTTAAAGTCCTTAGAGTTTACCTTGTTTCATCCTGTATTTTAAATGCTTATCTACAGAGTCTCCTTGAAAGTTGATGAAATCTTCAGTTGGGAATAACGGGTAGGAAAGAAAGGAAGCAGTTTCTAAAGTAAAACCTGGAGCTGATGTGGTTAGAAATGTAATAGAAAAGGGCTTTAGGGTCTATAGGAATGTTTAGTATCAGTGTAATGGGAAATGACTCAAGTATGCAACCAACCTAGCCAAGCGCTCCACAAACAAACAAGCACTTCCCACCTCATTCCCCAAAAATAACAAACAGAGAAGCAAACTGAAAACTAATCTAAGAGGGAGTCGAGAAGGGTGTGGGGGAATGTGATCTGCTAAAATATCACGAAGCCTTCCAAACTGCACTATCTCTCGTTCTTGGATGGGAGAAAGGGATTCCCCTCTCTGGGCGTGCTACTCCTTCACATTGTGACCTTTAACTGGAGTCAACCTCTGCGTTCGTATCTGTATTACAAGCAGTAAAAGGGAAGAGATTACGGCCCAGATGTGGGGAGGTTTTCATTAGGTTCAATAGCGCACTCTGACCCCTTGGGTGGCAGAGCCAAAAATACAAAGGGAAATGAGGGCACACGCACACACGGTTTGTGAAATTGAGCCAAGTACTCCACACCACCCCAGCTGTGTGACAGGAGCTTGGGTGGTCAACGAACCCTCTCCCTCCAAACGGATGCCTCATACAGCTTGACAGAGCCGTGGAATATGCATTTATGCTGCTACATACATAAAACCATGTTAACTATATAATGCCAAACTCAAGCTTTCAGGCTTTAAGAAATGCCAGACTTCGGCTCGGTTGTTTGTTGAATTAGCTCCCCTTGTGTGGATGTAGTATGATGCAGTCTTTAATGGAATGATTTTTCTACAGGGCCTTTGCTTCCTTCAATTTATAAGACAGATCTGCTCAGGAATGAGCTTAGACTGAGCATTGAGGACTCAGGATTGGAGCCTGACCAGGTGGAAGGTGAGTAATAAATGAGGGGGCTAGAGGTTCACCAGTGGGGTAGATGATTTTTTCATACAAAAAGTTCCATTAAGGTTGTGTGGCCAACCTCAATTCTGACTTTTCAGGCTTTCTGAATTTTGATAATTTAATCTTGCCGCCTTTTTCACATCTTCATTTTTAGAAGTTTCCATCAGTTAGTTTGTAACTTCCTACATTTAATAAAGCAAATTATATATATGGCTAAAACTCCCATCTATTGTACCCTGAGACAACCACAGGGTCACCAAGGTGGCTTGAAGTTCTAAATGCAGTGCATAGATGAGTCAAGCTGCAGAGATCCTGGTCATAACAGCAAATTGTAGCATGTGCACTATCTGTAAACTTCATAATAAGCATAATAAATATAATAAGAATAAATAAGAAACTAGGCTCCGTAATAATGTTACCACACCCACCTGAATACAAATGGTTGGAAACGGGTTGTCTTGTGTGTTGGTTTTTTTCCACCACAAGGTCACGTATCTCAGAGAAAATAGTGGCAGCTTAAGGTCCATCTCACCAGCCTGAGTGCACTGAAGTCATCCCCAGCGCTTGTGAAGCTGTGAGTATTTTGACAGTACTCAATAATTATCCCTTCTTGTTTTAAAGTAGGAAGCAGTAACGAGGCAGAAGGATGACCATGGTCCACACAGCCGTATGGACCCATGTGTCCACCGTGGTCCACAGGGATTCCATTTACAAGATGATTTTGTTGTTGCTGTTGTTAATTACATTCCCAGAATCTTCCAGAAAATATAGATCATGTTCCCTAGATGGGCTCAACTGTGATTTTATCTTTGTCATTCAGTTGACATGGTTACTGTGGCAAAATAAAGCAGTATATAAGGAATACATCACCTATGAAATGGCTTCTTTCCATTTCTGTAGTAGAAAATCTGGTTATGGTAATGATTGGTTTATAATTAGGGTTTTTTTGTTTGTTTGGCTGTAGAGCTTATTGAAAAGGTGACACCACTTAAACAACATGATGCTTGGTGTGATACTCCAATGTGATACTAGATTTTAATTTGTGTTTGACACAGCAAAAGCCGGCGTTTACACATGTCATTAACTGTTAACAGAAGCTATCAACCTTAAATTCTGGTTGTTGTATAAATAGTATTAGTTCTCTAGTATCTTTCCAGAGTTCTTCCCAGGTGTTTGGAAGAAACAAACACATTCTTCCAATGCCTGCGTGTAGAGCAGCTCAGTTTACTGCAGAATTGAGCCTCAGATGTCGCAGCAGGGGAGTTCAACACGGACTGTGGCTACTCTCAGATGTGCATTAACTCAAGAGGAGGCACTCACGTACAAATAATTTACTTCAAAGTCTGCATTGACAGTCTGTTCTTAGGTATGTTAGCTTGGGTTGGCAGTTGGCCTCTGGGACTGAAACGAGAAGTTATACAAGTGATAGTATGTATTTTGTTTGAGTTGGTGTTTACAAATACTGTAGATGTCTGTTTTAGTGGAGCACAGTTCATTCAGAACACTAAAGTTTGCTTATCTCAAGTTCTCGTGCAAGAGAATAAATAAAATGAGAAATTAAATTAAAATCTTTAACCTATCTCTTAAAAACACCTAGCCTGGAAATGACTGTCCTAAGAAGTTATCTTTCAGGAGCATGACATAAGAAGCCTGAAAATCATCACAGTATAACCTTATCTTTAGGATAAGAAAATGTGATCAAAACCAAATGTGTAAGCAGCCTGCACAGTGGTGTAAGATACTGGGGACATGGTCAAAGAGGGCTTTGTACAGCAGGAAACATCAGGCTTCGCAGCCAGTCGTCAGGAATTAATACTGAAGAGGCTCAAATTGTGTCTTTTCTTTTGCAATTAAACTTTCTTTTGCATAGACCCTCCAAACCAGAAAAATGCTTTCGCAGGAGAGTCACCACTGGTATCTTGCTGAGGAGAGAATCTACTTGCAACTAGAAAAGCTAACCTGCAATATTTTTTTTTTTCAAAAGGAGAATTAGAAAAATAGAGAAATGGGAAATTAAACACCGAAAAATAATTTTGCAGGAATGTAAGCGTGTGATGCTGAGAATAATAGAATTGTTTCAGTTGGAAGAGACCCTTAAGATCATCAAGTCCAACCGTTAACCCAGCACTGCCAGGTAACACTGAACAATGTCCCTCAGCACCACATCTACACATCTTTTAAATTCCTCCAGAGATGAGGACTCCACCACTGCCCTGGCCAGCCTGGCACAGCCCTTGACAACCCTTTTGGTGAAGAAATTTTTCTTAATGCCCAACCTAAACTTCCTCTGGAGCGACTTGAGGTCATTTCCTCTTGTCCTATTGCTTGTTCCCTGGGAGAAGAGACCAACTCCCACCTCACTCCAACCTCCTTTCAGGGAGTTGTCAAGCACCAGAAAGTCTCCCTTGAGCCACCTTCTCCCCAGGCTTAACACCCCAGGTCCCTCAGCTGCTTCTCACCAGCCTTGTGCTCTAGACCCTTCCCCAGCTTCATTGCCCTTCTCTGGACATGCTCCAGCCACTCAATGTCCTTCTTGGAGGGGCCTAAAACGGACCCCAGGATTCAAGGTGCAGCCTCCCCAGTGCAGAGTCCATGAGGATGATCCCTGCCTTAGGTCCTGCTGGCCACATTAGTGCTGATACAGGCCAGGATGCTGGTGGCCTTCTTGGCCACCTGGGCACACGCTGGCTCATATTCAGCTTGTTAAGCTAAAGTCATATTGTGCTTTCCAAGACTTTTATAATGAAGAGACAGGATCCTACAGTATGATGTTATTCAATGATGGCAGCACCTGATCCCAAGAAACAGCTCGGGAGCTTTGAGCTTGTCAAAAGCTGGAGTCTCTGCTCTAGCAGAGGCAGGGCACTGTCAACCAGGCAGAAGCTGGTGCTTTCTACAGTGGAAAGGATCTCTGTGAGATGCAGGGCATCCAAGTGGAGTCCAGGACTATGGTAGTTTAGGATTTGTTATGGGAACTTCAACCACCGCGTGCAGAGCATGGTGTCAGCTCCAAGGTGTTGCAATGGACCCTTGCCAGTGCATCCCAAACACCTTCAGGCATTGCAAAGTGTCACTTTTTCTTCTTAGTAACAGCGATGTAAATCATTAGTGAGGTCATCCAGGCTTGCAGATGTAAGAGCTGAATGTCTTCTTGGGTTTTTTACATCAGTGTAGGTTCTCTGTCTTCTGTTGACAATGGCAGGGGTTTAACTGGTCCCCTGTCTGTGAAATTAATTGTGGATTTTTTCCTGTAGTTGCATCTTGTTTTGCTGAGGAATCAAAGTGAGTAAATTAAACAGAAAGGAAGCAGACCACAGCCAAAACTCAAGGAAAAGTGGCCAATGATTAAACTAAAATGTAAGGCAGATATTTAAAATTATATAATTTAAAAAAAAAAAAATCCCAAGGAACTGCTATTAATACAACCCATCAACTATTTTTGAAGATTGTTTTTGTAGCTGAAGGGGAAGAACAGTGGCTCTTTCATTATGCCAGGGTAGCAGTCCTGGGAATAGTCTCTTCCTCTTCTGCTTGGTACAGACTACGTTTGAAGAGATGATAACAGCAACGAGTGTATCATAGCTTTATGATCACTCATCAGCTTTGGGGAGCCTGTGAAATGAAAGGCCCCCAGACCAGCCAAGGTTGAAAGGTTAAGGCTATAACCAGACTTTTTGTTCCTGAGACGGCCAGAGCCATTACTGAACAACAGACAACTGTGAATAGATGATGGGCATCTTTGCTTTGTTGCTGCTCCCTGGTTTAAGGATACTCTTGTCCTCCTTCTGCCCCTTCTATATTTGACAAGTTTGCTTTCAGCAGATATGACAGGCACTGGTGGGGGTCACTGGCCCAATTCCACATTTCCACACTTGGCTTGCTCCAAGTTCACTGGCCTGAACTAATGTCTCCAATGGAGGTCGTACTACTGAACATTATGAGTTTTTATATATTAAACATGCATTAGTGGTTCTACCCTGCTTATCTGACAGCTGTAGAAAAATAAAGAAAATTCGGTTTGAACTTTAAAAAGCGGGGCTTAATTTATGTCCACTACTTTTGTTCCTCACTTTCTTTTTCATTTGCCAATTGCAAAGCTCAAGGGAGATAATAAAATGGAGGAGCTGCTACTTTATACTTCCACGTGCCTCCCAGTGCCTGTGCCTTACTGGGTGAGCTAAATCTAAAACTAGGAAAAGAGTTTTCAGATGGAAATTGGATTAAACAATGCAATCATCTGTCTCACAATCTGTTTTTTTTAGAAGGAAAGTATTTTTTTTTTCCAGAGGGAATTTTCTTTCAGAGGGTTTTGTATGAAAAGGCAGACGTCATGAATACTGATGGGAAGGGCTCAGTGTTTTGTTATTTCTGTATAACAAAGACAAAATGCTTTAATAAAATCAGAAAACACAGATGTTACTTTGAGTATATTTTGCATCTTCTACTTTTTTTTTTTTTCTTTT
Organism: Coracias cyanogaster; assembly: GCA_033124195.1. Taxonomy (NCBI): domain Eukaryota; kingdom Metazoa; phylum Chordata; class Aves; order Coraciiformes; family Coraciidae; genus Coracias; species Coracias cyanogaster. Next base: position 113,154 of record JAVSBS010019272.1, read on the forward strand.
AAAGTTGGGAACAATCCCTCCCTCAGACTGACAATAGCAGCTCATGACAGACAAAATTAGCAGCTGGAAACTTAGCCAAAAATTTGGGCTTTTTAGTTTGTTGTTATTGTTTGGGATTTTCTTAGATGGTGAAAGGCACGCTTGAAGGGAAAGGCATGGATGAATTGAAAGTCCTTGTTTCTCACTCTCAGTATAGTGTGACTGGATTTTAGTTTTTATAAACAGTTTAAAATGGGAAAACGCACAACCTTTTGTTTAGAAATTAGCCCATTGTGTTTTGCTCTTTCTTTGTGTGTGAAGACTTCGGAGGGAAGTCCATGTGGTTTGATAATATATAGTTTTCATGCTCATTTAAAGAAATCACATCTTTGTTTAAAAAAAATCTGTTTCTGTATGTCTGTTACAGAAAAAAAAAATCAATGTCTATTAATATTTCCTAAGTATTGCCTGTTTTTAGGAAGGAAGCAAGAGATCCCTGGAGATACCTTATCACCCCCACTCCTGACTGAATAATAAGTGAATTAATTACATTATTGCTTGTTCAGTAATTTTGAGGTGTCAGGATTGTTTTATACTCTGTGAATTTTACAGTGGCATAGATGGCTGCTAGAACCTTTCCAGGGCCCAGAAGAAATCTCCTCTCTTCTCTCCTCTCTTCTCTCCTCTCTTCTCTCCTCTCTTCTCTCCTCTCTTCTCTCCTCTCTTCTCTCCTCTCTTCTCTCC
>JAVSBS010019272.1:130691-168389 GCA_033124195.1 Coracias cyanogaster
GTGAATTTTTGTCTCTATATATATTATAGGCTTAGAGTGCTCTTGCTGATAAACTATATAGGTTTGTTCTTGCTTTCCTGGAGGCTTCAAGGAAAAGCGTTTTCATGCTGCTGGTAGCACAGGGTCAAACCCAATGCATACATTTGTGGACTTTTACCCCAGCAAGATTGCTCTTGTCTTTTGATGAACAGAGCTAAGGGCCCACTGGATATGTTCCAATGTTTTAAACTTAAAAAAAATATATTTCTATAGAATTATATTGCCGAGAGTTCCTGTTGCTTCTAAGAACGCGATTTTAAAACAAACAAAGCAAGCTGTGATAGATACTGTTATCAGCAATGCAGGAACGATCTTAGCAATTACTTTTATAACATCGGAGATCTGCTGAGGGTAGTTAACATGTATTGCCTTGAGATTGTAGCACACTTTACGCTTTACAATCACATCATAAACAGGAGGATCTCTGTGATCTCTTTCATGTCTGGGACTCTGCTTTTGCTTTTACTTAAGGGTGTTAACCAGATGACACCTCTGTCCCTTCATTTATTCTATCAGCTCCTCAACTGCCAAAGGTCCTGTTGATGGAAACCTGGTCTAAGGAAGGGAAAAAAAGACCAATACGATCTCTGGGTGAGCTTACTGGGTTGTGTTCTCTTCCACACTCTGTGCAGTTACCTCTTGCAGAAGCTGATGTTACATTTTCCTGCAGAGGGGGAATGTGGAATGTTGCTTAACAAAAGGCAACCGAAGAGAATTCTTTACCCTTTCTGGGAAAGGCAGCAGTTTCTTTATAGTTACAGGAAACCAAAAGCAAATCATTAACTTCAAAAACTTGGAAGTGAGAATACTGTTTGGATCTGTATATGCTGAGGGATAAGAATCAATGTAAGTATGTAGGCAGGAAGATATTTTTCTGTGCACTATTTTCCTAGTTACCCTCCATAAATTAGTAAAGAAAGGTGTCTCTGTTTTCAGGTATTTGCACGTGACTGAAGAAATGAACATAATCGCCTTTAAATGCAATAGACATCTTCACTTCTTGAATCTTCAGATGAATTGAGAAAAATCACTTGCATGCCTGGATGCCACAGACTGCTTTGCCTTTGCTCTCCATCAGGTCAGGATTGAACCCCAGCGTTATGTTTCCATAGCAGTCACTTGTGCATTACAGCAAAAAAAGAAGTGGAAGTTTTCCAGCAAAGGAAATATTTCCTTGCAGTCTTTCTTTGGCCTTGGTTCTATGCATGCATATGGCCATTTTTCATGTGCACACAGATCTTTAGGGTCCAGGACAATAGCCCCTAAAGTCTTTTTTACACATAGTGTAATACGAAGGTAATAAACCGGACAACACTGTCAACGGAATACACTAATTGCATAGAATGCCTTAAATATTGCAAGCAGGAAGGTGGCAATTCCTGTTTCTATTTACAGAACCATTAACGGGCAAACTTTAAACCCTTCTGTGCATGCAGAAAAATAAGTACATATTTACCACAGTAAACCTACATTTAGGCGTGGTTTTGAGGGAGCAGCATTTAGAGGATTGAAAGCCTTAATCTAAATGTATACTAATTTTGCCGTTGTCTTTGCTTTTGCCTCGGTTGTGTAAAGCAGTATGATATCGATAACGATGCAGATATTTGCTTTCATATGATTGTAGAATTCTTTCATCCTAAATGATCCAAGCGATTTGTGGACGTAAGGGTACCTTTACGCAGCAAGATGTCAGGAGATGGAACACTCTGAAGGCAGCATTACAGAGTTATTTCCCCATCTCCTGTGCAAACTATGAAAGCATCAGGTCTTCGCGATGCCGTGTGGACAGGACGAAGGATTGTTGTTCAGTCGGAAAGGGCCTCAGTCCTCATGGGTAATAGAAGAGCAGTGGTAGTGAGGGCCAAGCAAAGTCTGTGTTACCAAAGTCTGCTGTTACCAAACTGTTTTATTTTATTTTTCTTTTCAAAGTGCTAAACACAGGCATTAATGCGGATCTAAAGTTATACAGATCCAAATAAGCCCCATGTAACTTATTTTCCCTTTTCACTAGATTTATCTATACATGCCTAAAGTATCTTTATACCACAGTAACTGTGGTATAAATGCACTGTACTGAGATGCACTGGATTGTGCCTATCTCTTGAACTTTACTAGCATTCTTTGGTATATAAATACTACAATCTGATCCTGAAAACCTTTCTCACTCCCCCTGGAATCTGGATTTTCAGGCTAGAGAATTGCCTTTAAAAAGAGCTACACCAAAGAAGTCTTCCTTAGGCAATACATGTAGGAAATGTCTTTTTTCAATAATTTTTTTTAACATTCAGAACATGTAGAATTCTTCTCTTACACTTCAATAACAGAATTAAGTCTCATTTAACTCATATATGCCAGCTAAAAGGCTGATCCTTGCAAGTAGTTTAAAGGATTCAAAAGGTTCTAAAGCTTCTCTCATGATATTTCAATTAGTAAATCACGTCTTATGAAGTTCTCCAACAGAAACATTATGTAGAAACTATATAAGATCTTCACTGGTTTCTTGCATGGTATAGACAGTGCATCACAGCTTTATTCTGTGTTTCCCAGTAAACTTAGTAACAATTATAACCTCTTAGTTTTGTCTACAGAAGAGTGTAGGTGCTTCTCACTGATTTAAAGCTATGGTAGTTACACAAATACCTGTTGAGTTTGCTCATGTTAAGTTTGTCATCTCTTATTTATAATCTGTACCTGGACACTGTGAGACTTGCCTCTGCAGAGCAGGAGCAGCATGGAGAACAGGAGCATAAACTTAATTATTCAGCCTCACCAAAGTGCTTCAATTCTGCGCTGGATTAATCACCATTAAAAGTAAAAGGCCATAACCTCCCTAGTTCCTTGCAGCAGACCCATGTAGGTCCCTGCACATCAACCCCCCACCAAATCCACCAAGAGAACACTTTGCAGCCTCCCTTAGGACTGCGTCTGATGTGACAAGAACAAAGCAAAAGTGACAATGGCCCATGATGGAAAAGGCAGTAGAAGAGTAAGGGGAGAACTGTGAGTAGTTAGAAAAGAAGCTATTTTTGCATCTGCTTTCTTACTTGGTTTTGCCCTGTGTCCAAACCAAACTCAATTTAACATTTTCAAATGTTTTAGTAGAGACTTTTTTCTTCTGTGACCTCATCAGAGATGTCGGATAATAACAGCCTCATCTGAAAACACAGTGGCCTGAGATTCCCATTATTACTTTTTTTTTTTTTTTCCTGATGTTTAACAGTTTGGGTGCTGGTGCAAACTGGTGGAGCATCAGCTCCCAGGCTGCCTTGCTGTTGTCCTGCATTTCATGTCTGGCTTTCAAGGAAAATACAAGCTCTCTTTCTTCACTGATAGCACTATACACCCACTTTAACTGCTTGCTTTGCCCTTTCCTGGTATACAACATATACATGTATATGAATGACTGATCCTAGCTAGGCAGCCTGGATGGATTTACCGACACCTCGCTGCCAGGGAGCGCGAGATGGGTGGGGGTGAAAGTAGCTACTGAGCAAAGTTATTGCCGTGGCTGTTTTCTGCAGCGTGTTTCCCCTTTGGTGTCAATTTTCAAATGGAAAATATTTCATGTGCCACCACAAACCAGAGATACTGCGGAGTTGCAGAACATTGCTCTTGAAAGCTGTCGTGAAATAAATATATATATGAGGTTATAAAAATGGGTTTTGTATAAACTGCCCTCTTTAACAAACATTTCACTTCCTATAATTGTGCGTGCTTTTGTTTGAACTTATCAAATATGTGATTGTTCTCCTTCTCCTTCAGGGAGATAAGAAATCCACCCTCCGGATATGCAGAATGATGTTGTTGTAATCACTCTTCAAAGGGAGATCCACAGTAAACAAACGTTAACCTGTCGACTCCTCAGCTTCTTTCAGTGAGCACAGAACTTCCAGAAAAAGGCTGGGACTAAGAGGAGAGGAGAAGTTTAGCTCAAGAACAAGTAGATCATTTTCTGTTCTTCAGTCCCAGGAAAGACCACAGTTTATAGGTCTGGGTAAGAACACCTCAAAAATATTTTTATATAATCTTTTTTTTCTAAGCAGAAAGTATTTTGCTGTAGAATAGGTGGATCCTTTGAAGTCTGCCAGTGTTGCTATAAACCAGCAAGACTAGGAAACAAAATTATGCCTTAAGGAAAACCGCTTGCACCAGATAACGCTGTATAACAGCAGCAGCGTTTCAGTGCATGAGGTACATTAGAATTTTATTGTTGTGCTTGCACCTACCAAAATCGCATCTCTTCACCAAAGCTGCTCTGCTGGCCAAACGTTTAAATGTGGGCTACAACTTACAGCTGAATGTTTGTTTAGGGTTTCTTTTGCAAAGATAAAGTTCCTAAAAGCAATCTGATCAGCTCTACGGAACCAAATTCTCAGGTTTCCCAGCCTGCCCAGTGTTCTGCCTTTGTCACGAGGAGCCCACCTCTGAATGATGAGGAGCCCACCTCTGAATGACGTGGCTGATTCTCTCCGCTCTTCTGTTCCAGGCCTTCTGTGTTGAAACTCTGAACAAAGCCACCCAGTGTTGATGAAGGTGTGGTCACTTCTTGGACACCCAAGTGAAGCAGGGCAGGGCTAGGGCTGCTGCCTTGCTCTGCAGAGGGTTTGTGTCCTCTGAAGGGCTGATGCAGAGTGTCTGTAGGCATGAGGTGAAGCATGATGAACAGGTTCGTCAGCAAAGCCCAAAAGCCACATGTGGTGCAAAGCTTTGTTGGTTAACAGCACAACCTCCCACTAGAATAGAAATCTGTGCTTTGATTTTGTACCTACCACCTTAGATTCATATGAGCTAGAGAGATATCTCTTTAGGTCTTGTGAACTGTAATAAATTCCAGGTTTAAAAATTACAATTTTGACATGATTCGTTGTCACATAGTTTGAATTCCTAACCAAATCTGATCTGAATCCTGAAACTTCTGAGATTTACTGATCCCTAACATGAACCTCGATTCATACGATAGATCTTCAAGGTCACACTGAGGTCAGTGAAGTTAGGTGTTTGTTAGGTCATGGGTAGTTCAAACCAGAAGGTGATTCAGATCTTACAGGACTTTCTGCATAACTACAGTGGGAAGAATAATATTTCTTTTTTTTTTCCAATTTTTGTAGCTCTTTCTGACAGCAGTAGCTGAAAAAGAGTTGTACAGTAAAATCGTACCTATGACTAAAACCTGTCAGCTGATATTAAAGTTCTCGTATTCTGAGTGACTGTCATTGCCCTTGCACGCAGATCAAACAAACCCATTCAAAAATGTAAATCCAAGTTGATTTTTCTTGCTTTGAAAACAAAGGCTCAATTGTCAGAATTGTCTATTATCTAAGCATTTTTGCAGAATGTACATGGATTCATGTTCCTCAGCATAGTGCATCCTTTGTTTGATTTGCTTTCAACATTTTTGATGTAGGTGTTTTTTTTCTTTTCTCTGCTAAGAAAGGTAGTTTCATTTTTCATCACTTCTTTTCCAAAGACTAAAATGTTCGTCTTTACAAAGTTTTCATTGAATGAAAATGTGTAGCATATTAACTATTAATTCATCAGAAGAATACTTGGTGACTACAATAGTGAAATATGAGGCTTGTCTCAGTGGAATCTGAATTTTCTCTCTTTACTTTGGCTCTGTTAAAGACCAACAAGCCAGAATTTTGTGAACACCTTCAAAATGAGATCAATGTCTGAGCACCCTCATCAAACTCCCTCTCAAAGTGTCTAGTCCATGCAAATCCTGCTCGAGTCAGTGGGAGATGTAGGGTCTCTGCAATTTAAAAGGTGTTGCTTTCTAAGTGCTTAAAGATGGATTAAGGAGGCCAAATCTTAACACCAAGGTGGAAAACGGTGGGTTTAAATTCCTTTGAGCTCAACTTTAATGACATTGTCCCTGATAAAATGAGGCTGTAGGAATTATGACTGCTGTTATGCCACAAGCATATGGATATTGGAATTTATCTCTTCTATGAACACTGAAGTTTTGTAATGTTTGATATCTTATTGAATCTCTCCTCATCTCTAAAAGTCCATTAAAATTTCATTACTAATGTTTCTCTTTCCAGTGGTCCCTCTAGACACAATGCCTTTAGCTAGCTCTGTTTTCCACTTGACTCTACTTGCATGAAGGAGCGTACAGGTACAAATATCCATTCTCAAATAAATTTCATTGCAGATATTTAACCTCAGCCTGAGAACCCCTTTGTTTTCTTGTTCTCACTTTCTTCAAGTAGTTCATATCTATTTTGCATAGACAATTTATTCAATATGGTGGTCTTGTCTTCCTTGGATTATAATTCTCACACAAAGAAGTAGTATAGTAAGAGGATTTTTTCAAAGCTTAAATTTCACATGCCCTTTCTGATCAGGTTTGCAGTGTCTTGTTCAGCTGACTGTTGGCTGGTACTGCAAGAAAAAAAAAGCAGGAGTACAGGTTTGTGTGTTTAGCTACTGTTTTGAATAAAATCTAAAGCATCTGGAAATAATTAGCTGGAGTGAAAATCAAATTGGCTGGTCGTTCTTAAGAAACAATCAGTAAAAAGAATACAAGTAAACTTTGCACAGTGACACAGGCTCAGCTCCAAGGAATCCAACATGCAAATATTTATACGCTGTTTCACGCTGATGCCTGTATTCTGCTGTTCTTTAAGCAGGAGATCTCTCCGGAACAACCCATGCTCAAAGGAGTTTCTGGATGCTTCCACCCATGTGAGAGTGGAGAAAGTTACAGGTGTGCATAGTGTACAAAAGCATGACCAGAAATAACTGTGTGTGGCAGCTCGAAATCCACAATCTGGTCACCGTAGCTGGCTAGATTTGCTGGAGACATATTACCACGTGTATTGGTTGCATGCCAGAATGTTCTGTGAATTCTCCCCTCTTCACGGCCGTTTAACTAAGTGAAAGTAGTGACATAGACCTTTGAGAAGTAGGGTTTCGTTTATATAAGACTTAACCAAGAGCTGCCCCAGCAAGGATGGACAGCACATTGTTAAATGCGAAAACCACAATCACCAGAAGGACTTTCTGTTTTATTTGCTGACCCAAACCACAGGAATTCATTCATTGCTTTCTATTCATGCAGGTACCATATCAGGTTGTAAGAAGCAAATTAACCTGCGGAGAAACAAACCAACGTGCAAGTTAACAGGTTTCTGATTTTTGCTTATGAAAATGAGCCTCAGACCCGAGGTTGTGATTTATGTATATTAAATGTAACCCGTCGGTATCAGGAGATAACTCCACTTGGGCCACCAAAGGGCAAAAAGAAGGGTAAAAAACATGCTAAGGGGCCGTGCTGCAACACCAGATTAAGGTACCTGTTGTGATGAAATAAATAATAATAATTTGGCAAGTTTCTCTGTCCTCTGTCTGTTACTTGAAATTAGAAGCAACGAAGATTCCAGTGCAATGGCTTCTGTCTTTCCTTTCACAGTGCTAGCTTGGAGCTGCCTTTTGCCACTCGAGTTTATTGCTTTCTTGGACTTTGAATTGGTTTCTTCTGAGTGAACCAAAGATTGTACTGACTTAAATGTCACTTGAATTAATGTATTCTTGTTTCAGTCTTTATTTTCCTCTTGGAGCCACTTCTAGCTTAAATTACCTTGTATTTCAGGGTTTGAAGACAAGGTCACAGTCATGCAAAGAATTAGAAGCATGGGACATTTCGCTTTCAGTATTTTAAGAGGAACAAGTTTGAACCCAGTTGTTCCCGAGCTTATAAAATAAAATATCCGTACCAATAGCCATTATTATTACATAAACCCGCTTGCTCAGTGATGCATTCTTCAACAAAAGTGAAGGGGAGCAACCAGCCAAGCCATATAAAGAGCAGTGTGTAAATCATAGCAGGAGCTGGAGATCTCCTCAGCCATGAGTAATTCTGCTGCTGATTTTCATCTTGCTTTGCTGAGACCACAGCCGTCCCAAGCCCAATTGTGTGGCCACGTAGCCTCCCCACCTAATACTTGGTCTGTCAGCTGCTCCTGAGTGATCTATTGCAACAACTCCTTGTGCAGTTTTGCCACAGAATCGTGGCTCTCCTGGCACGGTTCTGAACTGCCAGTAGAAAAGCAAAATATTAATGTCTGGTAACCAGAAATATCATCAGGGAGGATAAGCACCATTATTAAAGCTCCCTTTCAATGAGAATAACCAAGCTATTGCATTCTGCTGGTTACATGGTCATGGCAATTTTCCTGGAAAGCAAAGGCTGGAGGCACTAGTCTAGTATAAGTGGAGCTTTTCTAAGAAGTGGACTCTGATATCTCATAGCATTCATTTGTGCTCTCTGCTTTTTCAATGTTGCTACTTCTCTCCTAATTCTTGTCGCAGAGCAGCGTTAAGGTTTTCTGATAGTATAAGAAAATATTTGCCTGAGTAAAGAATGGTGGAAAGTGAGGCCAGATGTTTCAAGAGTGGCCAACTTCATCAGAACACTGAAAACCCGTGAAGTCTTAGGATTTTTGTCGTGGTGAATAAAGTCCTCTTCCACGATTTTCACCAGCAGAAGCAGCAAGGTGTGAACATCAGGACGAAAGAAAGGAGCTGGGGGAAGCAGTCCAAAGGGATTTCTATATTTCATTGCTGGATGCTTTCTCTTTCACCGTGGCCAAGTATAATGTGCAAAAGAGAAAATGAGCCCTACAACTCACATTTTAAGTGAGATTACATTCCTTAAATGTAGTTTATATTAAAATTGGGCATAAATTGGCTCTATAATGTCACTTAACTTCCAAACAGCTGTTGCAGGGTTGCAGAAATGTGCTATAATGCTAAGGCAGGTGCTATTATTCCACAGTTCTCTCATAGCTTTTTGTTCTATTGGCCTTCCATAGACCAGACAAGTTCACCTATCATACAATTTTTCCTTGAAATAGATAAAATCGGTAGAAACAGCTGAGCAAGTAAAAGAGAAGATTATAAACCAGAGAACAAGAGAAGCTTTTGCTTTTTTTGTGGGATTTTGTTGTTGTTGTTTATATTCAGTTTTTATTTGTCCACTTATTGTTTAGGTCTCTTGCCTTTTAGGAGGTAATTAGCTTTTATCTGCCAACATGGTTCTCTGATGCTCCTTAGGGAGACAATTCCATGTGCTGGCTACTTTTTGCATTAACTAAGATGGCTGAATTCACTCTCTGCTCTCAACTTCCACTACTGAAAAATGATAAACTCAGTAGTTTCCCACATTTTCTTGAAGCAACAGCAGCTGGGACAAAGAATCCCTGACCCATCTCCAATTTGATTCATAACCTGTTCCCCCTGCCTGTCACTCTCTGTTCTCTCACCTAGCATAGCTATAGAGCAACAACTCCAACAAATTGCTTAAAATTGTAGCTTCTAAGTAATTTTCCCACTTAGAATATATTCTCTCTTTTTTTGCTGCTCATAATTTCTTACGGAGACTTAAAGAGTAGAGCATTAAATGGAAAATTTAAAGTGCAGATGTGACCGCTTTTAATATTTTACTTATAAGGTGCTCCTAAAAATTAGGAAATCATTTGAAAAATCATCAAATAGCAAAAAGTGATCCAACCATTTGCATATGACAATGATTTGCATACGCTGTTTTGAATAGAAAATGTTGTAATGCTGATAATTCTGACGACATTAGGAGAACTGGCTAGATCTGCGCTTGTTTTAAATTTGATATGTGCCTCAGATGAGGGTCAGAAGGAAATTTCTCCTTTTGAATGTCCTGTTGAGTGGGTCCAACATCTAACAGTCTAAGCCATAAAGGAAAATTCTCTTATGTAGTGAGCAGCAAATCCTAAGCTTCCTCTAAAAGCTGTGGCTCATCACACTCATAAAAGCAGTATTGAGGGAAGTGCGACGTCACAATGCACATTACATCAGTATTGCAGATCCAGTACATCGGGTACTGCTGCTGTTGCTTGAAATTGCTGACTTGTAATTTTTCTTCTGGATCCACTGAGTCAGCAAGTTCAGTGTATTTGGAGTTGTCTCATTTCCACAGCAATTCTGCTTTCAAGTGGTTGCAGTGAAAATACATCGCAACATTTCCTGCATTCCTTAGTGAAAGTCATTGTTTTTAATTTTGCTTTTTACTTCGCGTAAGGCTGCGACCCCTGGAAAAGGAGGAATCCTCTTTATTCAGATTTGACATACGCTCGAGCCTGAATGTTAACAAACACCAGGGCAGAACAGGACTGCACTAACCATGATAAACAGAAGTAGTTGCAGGGACCTTCCTATGCATTCTGCTTGGATGTGGGATTTTGTGCGGGGCTGACATCCTGCAACACCCCGTCTTGCTTCGTCTCCACTCAGACGTGAGCTGTGTTATCAAATATCATTCCTGAAAGCCAGAGAGATGGGCCTCCGTTTCACCCTACCTGGTCATGTGTAATATAAAGGCTGAGGAATAATGAGGTGAGGGCATTGGAGAAGACCGAGAGAACATTAGGGTTATGTACTGCTGAACTTTATCAAGGCACTTGAGGCTTGAAGCTGGTTGCACATCCTGGCCGTGTCATCAGGTTATCGGGGCCTAATGCCACCTTTCCTCCTGGACTTCACGAGCTGCTCCACGGCACACACTTGCCTCGTGGTCCAGGCATAACCCGGAGTGGCATGGACTGAGGAGGTCTGGCTGGAGGGTGTGAACATTCGCCTTTTGGGCATAGAACTGAAACCAGGAGGAATAACCACAGCTAGGAAATCCTGTGTCTGCGAGGGAACGGTTGCAGAAAAAGAAATGTCTTGCAAGACCTAGGAGAATGTAAAGGAATGATGTATGACATTAAAAGGGTTACAGAAGAGAACAGAACAGGCTTGTGGAAGTCACAAGAAGACAGGGACAAAATGTAGCAGCTGTGTGGGAGAAGGAGGGATCACACTGGACATGGAGTGGAGGTAGAGGAGAGCAGAGAAACAAGTAACTGCAGAGAAATGCAGCAGAGCAGAATAGTCTGTCCATCTGCAGAGCTAATACACCGCCCGAGCATTTTCAAGCAATTTTGTTGGTCTTTTTGCAAACCCTATGTGCAAAGTAAATATGCAAATAACACTTATTTTGTTAGAATAAGGAAGCGTTTAAGTTTGGTGGACATAGCAAAAATATTTGAGAATATTCAAGAGTAATTACAGCCTCAGAAACCATGAAGTTAGTAAGAACAACTGTAGATACCAACGTGAGGGAAAAACGCTGTATGTTCACTTGGCAAAAGTTGGGAACATATTTATAAAGATGGTTTAAAAGCTTCTGGCATACAGCAGAGCAAAGACTCAGAGCAAATATATTCCATACATCACTGGAGCCTAGCTTGCAGGTTGGCAAATGTCCTGCAGGCTTGAGCTGGAGTTTGAATTTGATCTTTCGCTTGCATATTACCTGTGATTATACAGTTGTCGTCTCGCTGCTTTCAAGCATTTCCTGGCTTGTGTGACTTCAGCCTGTGTTCTCTCTGCTTTGGAGCTGCAAGCAGATCCCCACGTCTTAGAATTTTCAGTGGGGCTCTTCTTATTTAGCAAATAGTCTCAAAGGCTGAGAGCCTGGTGAGTGGAGGGTGTTGAGACAGAAGAAATAGGCAACCTTCAGATTTTCTTTCCTTATATGAAATGAGTCTGAATCCTCATACATCTGAAATACGCTAATCATTTGTAGTATTTTAGACAGAAAACGTTTGGCTTAACCACAGTGGATTTCACTAGAAAAAAAAAATAATCAGGCTACACATGCTCCATGTGTTACATGTAATTAGTGGAAATCAAAGCTCTGTTGCAATGATTTTTGTCTTTGCTTTCACAGTGTCAACTTTCTTGCACGTTCCCCTGAAACAGCTGCTGCTGGCCATTGCCCTTTGCAGAACAGTGGCCCAGGTGGCCCAGAGCAATGCAGGCTGTGGAGACAGAGAGTGAGAGGCACTGGGGAAGGAAGGGTCGGGAGAGCTTCTATACCTGAAAGGTTTTCTGCCCACATTTTGGTCAAGCAAGATGAAAGATGAAAGTGAAAGATCCACCAAGAGGTACAGGAGGGACTGCGAGGTGGTTTGCCATGCTGCAGTTCTCCTCATCCCCAGGAGGTCAAGGAGTGAGAGCAATAACATTCATTTCTCCTCCTTGTTATCCCCTTCTGTGTTCCTGTGTGAAACGCTGGGTGAGGTTTGAGTCCTAAGAATGTGGGAGCTATTGAAAAGATTCCTTTGGTGGGAGCTAGATGGCGCCGTGGGCCAATGCTCCAGCCCTTTATCTGGGGATCTTCTGGGGCAAAGCCAGCCTGGGCAGGTAACAGCTTGGCAATTAGTTTGCCTGTGGGAATTTAGGTCTAGATCAACGGAAGTATTCAGATTCTTAAACCCTCCTGGGTGCCCAGCCTCTCCTGGACATCAGCAAGGACTCATAGCTGGAATCATACCGTTATAAATGGGGCCACGGTCCTCGTGGACACCAGTACCTGCTGCAACAGGAGCCATGCACTTGCCACAGTGGTGGGCTCCAAAAAAAGGTGACTCAGCAGAAGTTTTGCACTTGCATTAACATACCCCGATGTAGAAAAGTACAGCTGCTGGTGCTTCACCTGAGTTTAATCTCTGCTTATCAGCCATGAAAGCTTTTTTTTTTTTTTTTTAAATCACTTACATTAAAAAATGAGAAGTAAGAAACTCATAATTCCTCTGGCAACTCTGAGATGTATTTCCGGTTTTTCAGGCTATTTCTGTGGTGGTGTTGTTAAAGGATACGCGCCTGGAATCATCCAAACTTTCCACTGAACTCTTAAAAAAAAAAAAAAAGTAAAGCACAATAGAATAAACTGGAAAGCACATCTCTGTGCACAAATGTCAGCACACTGTTGGGCATGGGATTTGTATTCAAACAAAGTCTTGCTCTTTCTCTTTGTGGGGAAAAAAAAAAAAAGAGTCTTACTTAAAAACAAATGGCTTATAAAACAATGCAAAAAGACCGAGGAAGACCGCTTCATTGTGAAAAACTGAAAATTCAAAGAGCACCATATGAGAACTTAAACAGCAGTCGGCAATGGGAGCAGTCACAGGACAATTTGGAGGATGATCAGTGGGGTCTGGAAACTGTTTAATGGAGGTTAAAGATCCAGCTCAAACAGATACAGTGAATTGTTCTGTGGCCGGTACGAAACAAACGCAGCAATAACCAGCTTCAAACTCTCCACCCTCCAGCCCTTCAGCATCATCACTGGCCCCAGCTGTCAGCAGAAAGACGGCTCAATAACTGGCCTAGGAAATGAGTTATCCGTTGGCCTCCATCATGAGACACCATGATGCCGTCACCAGTCTCAGCTATGCAGATCTGTGACAAGCCTCCATACCCAGCTGGGATGGCAGGTAGGGGTCAGAGCTGTAAGGGGTGTCCAGACTGGAGGTTTTTTCAGCCTTCGCCTCGGGGTACGTAGCAGTATTTGTGAGTAGCAGTGCTGCTGGTGGCAGGGGAGCGGAGGTGGGAGATCTGGGCTGCCCTGGGGCTTTTCCCGCCCTTTCTCCTTTGCTGATTCCCAGGCAGGCTCCTTTGCTCTGCAGTCAGTAAACGAGGGCTCTCCTCCAGCCTGTGCTGCCCTGACACAAATAACTGCTTTCAAAAAAAAAAGGACAGACAGAAAAATAATATAGCTTAGACAAAGTACTTTGGGAAGAAACTCTCACGATTTGTTCCAGCAAAGAAAGAAGGTGCATACGTCTCTTTACTGACGGTGTGAGGGGCAGTGCTGAGGGGACAGACATTCATTATGGGGCACATTCTTAAAGCTTTAAGTCTTCTTCCTATTTTTTTCCTGACATTTGCTGTTTTATACTCTCTGGCAACCAGCAGAGCTCCGCTGATGCTGACTTGCAGAGCCCACAGAGATACTAAGGAAATATTTTTCCTAGCAACAAGCGGCACACAAAAACACGAAGAAACGCTTCCCCTGCTCATATTTCCCTTCAGTTTTTTTGGTCAGCTGGTGCTGAGATAAGAGCTGCGCGGTGAAACCTGCCGCTAGCTTGTGTTTCGCAGGGCAATCTGCAATGGAGGAACATGTAAAAACTTCACGCCTGTCGTTAACTCGCACAGAGGCTTTTCTGAAATCATGGTGAGGTGGTGCTGAGCAGGCACGCTGCCCACCATGGCACCTGGCCTCCACGCTGCTGGGTCACTCCCATGCTGCTCCACACCAGCTGGTGCTGAGCTACCCTCAAGCAGCTCTTCAACCAGTGCAGATGAAGGGGTGTATGGCATCGCCTTAAGATGGCGGCCATGTCCCAGCCCAGTAGTGCGGTGGATAGATGAAGTGATGCCACCTGAGGCAGGTCTCATGAGTGCTGCCTGAAGCACCTGTTTCCTCAGGTGAAGCTCCTTAGACATTGCTCTAATGAAAATGCACCTGTTAATGAGGGCTAAAGGGCCCCAGGTGTCAGGGATGAGCAGCCCCCTCAGGGAGGCCATGAGTGGGAGCCCTCAGTGCCATTTAGGTTGCACAGGCGGGAACTTCCTCGGTGCTTTTCTGAGGTAGAAGGAGGAGTGCTGATGGTGGCCTGTGCCTGCAGGGCTCCCAGGGAAGTCCCTGCTGAGCACCCCTGGCCGGATGGCTTGTCTGTGGCCCTCTCAACTGGATGTGGTGACTGGAAGCAGATTTGGGTCCCAGAGCAAACATGAAGCCAGGGCACCATTTTCTTTAGCTCCTTGAAAACCTGAGAGGGAAACTGCGGAAGGTGCTTCATCCTGGTAAGCCGGTGTTTTTTATTTTCTGCCTGCTGGTGGGACAGAGCTAAAGTGTTAAAGTTATTTTAACTAAAGCATAGTTTTCAGGGATTGAATTATTAGTCCTGTGGGGGCAATGACTGGTACTGGTGTCTGCTTGCGAGTAACTCCCCCTTCTTTTCTGTCCTTGCTCAGCCATGCTGAAACAGTGTTCACAGATGCAAGGGCAGCAGCCGCGGCAGAAAGGCTTTGTCAACACCAGCAAATCACTGTTTCTGCCTCTGCAAGGTCAGCTTCTGAAGGCAACGTGTCCGAGACCATGGCTCCACAACCGGTGAGGAACACGAGTTGTCAGGAAGCATTTAGAAATTACACAGTATTAGTGGGCAGAGAGAAAACATTCTCATGGCAACCTCAGAATTTAAGGCCTGCCTTCCACCCATAGGGTGAATATTTTGTGAGTAACTCCAGTGGGGTTAGGAAGAAGCCCGGGAGGTTCTTACTCATTACCTGATGGGTTACTGACAAGATGAACATCTCCAGAACGTATTCCTGTGTCATCAGTGTATTTCCTGAATTTGCCCTCCAGTATCTTAGAATTTATCTTTTGGAAAAGCTCTGTACAGGAAGCTGAAAAGCTTTGTCTGTGGTGCAACACTTACTGCTGTAGTTGTTTAGAAATAGTTTGCATAAAGGTAGGAGCAGATTTGTAAAACTGGTTTGAAAGCTGCATGTGAGGCAACAGAATACACACTTGAGGCAGACATGCATGAGCCAAGATAAGAAACTATCCTGCAGGCTTACACTGGAGATCAAAATCTTCTATTTTACATGAATGTATATCTATACTGCCATATGATTTTTACAATCTCTGCTTAGTACTTCCATGGTTCCTGTGTGTTGAGCTGGAGCTGGGTTTTTGGTGGTGGTTTTTTTTTTTTTTGGCAGAGAAACTGCAAAAAACAGTCCCCAATTACGATGATTTAGCAAACTTTAAAAGAAAACTGAATTGTGAAGGATAAAGTTTTAAAAATAATCCCAAGGGGTTTTCTTTTTTAGCTGAACTTGAACTCTTAACGGGTTTCAGATTTGCCAGTCACTCATTATAATTTATCCGGGAATTGTATTACAGTGAACATCCTAACATGTAGGGACCAGATAGAAGGCCTAAAGACTCTATTGTGTGAGGAAGGCCATATTTTCTGTTTTATCCTTCACTTTGGAGAGGAAAACAATGTGAGGAAATGGTGTGTTGATCAGTATGTTGTACACATCATGCTCTATAGAATGAGAGATACAGGACAATTGCCTTCTATCAATTCAAATAGTGGCCTATGTATTTGTTGGTAAGGTACATACCCTGCTCCATACAGCGCTCAGTGGCTTTTTGTTATTTATTTGCTGAAAGATTCTACCTATAAATCAGATTAGATTCAAAAGCATGTATTTATTTCAAGACAGAAGTGGAAACATCCCCTCCTTGCAGCTAATAATAGGATTGACATTGTTGAACAATTAAATTGAAAAATATTAATAATAGGTGCTTCACGCACATTAAACAAAACTTTAAGTGCTCTGTTTTATTGTTTAACTGTATGTATGAGTCATAAGGAAAGTGTTAATGTTCAGGATCGGATATGAATCATGTATTTGTGAACAACCTTCCAAGGCCAGCACTGGAACCCCAAACACATTTATTCTTTGTAGTCAGTCAGCTCTGCGCTTGGAAACTGAAAGTGCAATCAAAGTGAGAGTTTGTTTATTAACCAGCGGATGCTGTGCATCTTATTTACACAGATTGATAACGGGGGGGGATGGTGAAAAATAAGGAAAGAAGCTGGTAGTGCATGGAGCTCTGTGTCCCTGGGGTACAAGTCACAAAAGGAACCTGAGCAGCAGTAGCACGAGCCATTAAAAGCTGAAAGCATTCTGTGACTTTAAAAGGAAATCCCATATTCATGAAGGGAATCCATATGGCAGCCTGCTTGTGAGGAGAGGTGCCCCATTCTCTTAAAAGCTGGCTTGAAGCATTTATTGTTTTGACCGCTTTAGCATCAGGATGAGAGTGTTCACTTCAAGGGGAGCAAACAAAGCAAATGAAATGTGCGGGAGTAACTCGGGTGTTATGTATTGTGTTGATTTGCATTGGTAGAAATGATTCCGATAGAAAATTGGGATCACTGAGTGGCAAGCTCTTTGTGCTGGCTGTATTTGGGCATCCTGAGGAAACCAGGTTCTTTGTAGAAAGTCATCTCACCTGATAATTATTTCCAATAATTGATAATAAGTATGTCCCTAATTGCCTTCTCTCTGGAGAGGCAGAGAGTGAAAGGAAGGTTGAGTTGCTTGTCCTGGAGGACAGAGGTAACTGCCAGGTCTCATGTCTGGTATTACAGGCTGAGAAAAGTTTCTGAGTGTTAGCTCTGGTTTAGGGGAGACCTCTGGAAATCTTGCTCAGCCTCTGATACTGCCTGGCCTTGAAAAAACTTTTTTCTTGTCTGTTTTCCCAGCTGTGAAATGGATCCTGAAAAGCATTTGGTGAAGCTACTTATAGTCCAATGCACAAACTCCCCTTTACTCAGCGAATGGCTCTTCAGTTTGAGTTACGCTGGGACTGTATAATTTATGCCATCGTGGCAAACAGCATGGAACTGCTTTGGGATAGGACGGAACCAGCGTGGCTTTTGCAAAGGTATGTGCTTGGTTATCTAGCTCTGTGTTGGCATTCTCCTCACTTTAAAATGTACTTAACTTCCAGCAATAACAAAAGGTTTCATGTTTCTGTGTATCTGAGGCTAATGTAACGTTACCAGTCTCATCTCGTAAAATCATAAGAATCTGAGTATTAACGATAATATTAAAAAGAAGGAAAAAGTAGTTTAAAATGCTTGGCAAGGCTTTGACCGAGCCTGTGTTTGAGTGGAGAATCCCTGGCCCTCTACTCCTCCTGCTGAACGTCACTTACAGGTAAGAAATGACACGTATTCGCAAAATGTGTTCATACGCAAACTATTCTGCTCGGGAGCCTGAATAACTGGTTTTGCCACTGAAATATGACTTGTGCTCTTAGGTGACAGGGTGCTTGGAGTCACAGCCAGCACGGTCCTGGCCTTTTCTTGGAGGCCACTGCAGCCACCTCCATGTTGCCCCGTGGCTTGGGACTTGCCTTGGAAATTTAGTGGAGAGGAGTGCAGGGGTTTTTGGCCTTTAAAGGAGGTAATAGTTAGTGTGCTACTTAAAAGAGGTTTAATTGAATTGAGATTTGGTGGTGACTGACCAAGCAGAAACACATCGCTAGTGCAAACCAACAGTGGTTTTACATGGAAACTTCATTTGCCAGCAACTTCCTATTCTGTCCGGTTCCCCAAATAGAAAATTTTCTTTCTAATATGTTAACATTCACATGTTTATAGCTAGGCAGTTGCACAAGCTTTACAACAACAGACCCAAATACATTAAGAATTAGAAGCAGTTAAGTTTGCTTTTTTGGCCTGTATTCGTGTTCTGATTAGTAGTGTCCTGAGTGGGGCCAGGCCAGAGCTACTTTCTTCTGTTGCAGAAACATAAATGGACATTTTATTAAAAACGCTTCCTCCCTCTGCCTGTGTCGACTTCTTTATATTTCTAACTGGTATGCCTCACTTGCTCTGTTTAAGCAGAAGTAGGGAAATTCTACTTTTAAAACAAAAGCAAATAAAATCCTTTGCACGCTATCAATTTTTTTAAAAAAATTCCATTTCAGTTAAAGATACAGCTGTACAAACGAATGGCTTGTTGTTGCTTTATAGCGAAGTATTTTCTGGAGGCTGAAATAAAAATAGTACATTGAAAGGTATTAGAATTCAAACATCCTATCGCAGACGCTTGGATCAGTCTGTCTTGCAAAAAGCACCTCTAAATGACGGTTTTTGTGGATGCATCTATATTTATGTCTCCAAACGAAAACTTGCAGTTATCTGCTGGAGCAGAGAGACTAGTTCAAAGAGCACTTCCATTGCAACCTAGCATGAGGTGATACCTTTCTCCTTCACTTTGGTGTGAGAACTGCCCAAAATCAAGGGACCTCCCTGCAACGCAGAGCCGCTGGAGTTACTCTTCTCTTAATATTTGATATTGATGGTAAGGCGTGCCTGGAAAAAGGGATGGAGCTAGTGCTCTGCTGCTCTGTTGGTGTTGTAGTTTAACTCCATTACCCTGGAGGTGTTCAAAGATGTCTTACAACCTTTCCTGTTGTCTCTTCTGTGCAATGATGTGCAGTCCATATCCACAATTTAGGATGCAGTCTGGTGGTTTTCCTTATTTGTGGCTTTAGCAGTAGGTCAGATTTATTGGATTTTTTTCTCGTTAGAAGGTTAAGTTTGTCTGCTGTTTCTGGTCTACAAAGAGCCTTTCTGACTTCTGCCTGCCTTCAGCAGGGTCAGCTTAGCAAAGCCTGCTGCCTTCTCAAGGTTGAAAATTTAAACTTTGCTGCCATACATTGTCTGCGGGTTAAATAATGACCGTGCTGAGCTGATTAACAGGGAACATTCAGTTTCCTTATTGCTGATGAAAGGGCTGGAATACATGTCCAAATCCCATTAGTGGAAATCTAGTCACTGCTGAACTATGCAAGATTTTCAGAACTCATGTAGTAAAAATGTGCAAATATGAGGTATGAAAAGAGGAGAAAAGAACTCATTTTATGAGCGGTTTCTGCACTATTAATGTGTATTTTTCTGTTTTAAAAGAATATTTGCTGGTACAGGGTCAAATAATTGTTACTTTCTGTAGTTTGAAGGCACACACAGTATCTATATCACATCGTAGTTACACATCTTGCCTTTAGTCTCTAAGCTCTCACAACCAGTATACCTGCAGAAAAACCAGAACAGCCCCTAAGCTCTCGGTGATGGGACTATGGATGGAAGCAAACTAAAAATAGTCCCTTCCAAGCTGGTAGTTAGTTGCGCTCAGCTGCTTATAAGAGTTGTTGCGAGAACACAGGGAGCTGTGGGGTTATTTTTTTTGTTTTTCCTGTACCTATTGAAAGATCTCACATGAATAATTCCTTCAGTCCCAAAGGAGCACTGAATCCTTGTGCTTCACAGCGGTTATCCAGGAAAAGGAGGAAGGATTGTCCTGTTGTGAATGTTCTTAAGGCTGCTCCAGCCAGTTCACGACGTCTTCACTTCTGTGTCAAGTCTTCAGAGCTGGGAGCCTACATGTGTGGAGTGTTTTCCCCAAATACAAATGTTACTGTTAAATGCAATGACTAAGGGATATTTAATATCCAATTACAAAGAAAAGAGCTGAATGCCCTTAGTCTGAGAAAAATATAGAGGACAGAATTAGGTATAAATTAGCAATGATGGAAGATACACCTGGTTCAATTTAAGCTGTTGTATGCAGCTCTCAGAACACATGAAGGAAAAAAAGCACATCAGAGGCAGTTGTTGTGTAGTTAAGTTAAAAGCTCTCCACAGTGTTCTGATTACAAAGTCCACTTTACTAAGTACTGGCAGTGGTTGTAGGTATAAAAATAAATATATTAATAACTCCATATGCTAATTTTTCACATGACCTTTATTCTGGTGGCAGCTTTTTACAGATGACATTTGCTTACCTTCTTCCTAGAAATAAGAATATGATAATTTTACTGTTACACAACTGAATTGCTGCTGTGCTCTAATAAGGCAGCATCAAGAGTTGTGTCCTGTAGACCAACAGCTCTTTCAGAAAGCGTTTTATTCTGCAGGAAGAGACATAAAATAGCAGAAAACAACAGATCCATATAAAGTTGCTGTGCTCACTATCAAATAGGGAGTGTGGGGCCAAAGACAGACCTGAAGGGAGGTTTGTGCAGCTCCTTTGTTCCATGAGGAGTCTTCCTTGACAATGGGAGTGTTTCAGTCGGCCTCTAAACAGCGACAACATTGAGAAGTATGATTAGGATGGAAAGTTGATTGCATTTTTTTATTCCCCTCCTCTCAATGCCTGTTTTGCTAGCAACAAAAAAACACTAACAGGCGTTCAGCCCAAGTATTTTAAATATTGGAATTAGCACACTGGGTTCACATTCCCATAGTTCCTTGCACTTGATACCTTTCACTGGGCTATTGATAATCACTGGGTTTTGTTTGCTTCTTCCACTTTAGCAGCTTTGTGGTTCGAACGGCTGTTTGTACAGTATTATTAACACATACGCTACTAGCCTGTCATTGTGGACAATTATTTCATATTCATGTATGTTTATTATCACTCCTTTACAGCTTGCTTGTCAGTTTTTAGGCAGTAAATGTACTACGCTGAATGGCAGCGAAAGGTGCTGATACTGGGAAACTGGCTTAATAGTTTATAGTGGCAGGTGTAAGAGATAAAAGAAGAATCTCATTTATTGGTATATGAGATTCTAGCGAGGGCCATAAAAGCTGACCTAGGACATCAGAGCAGCAAGTAAGTTGTTTTATTTATTTATTTATTTAAGCCTAGTACATGTAACATTGTAACATTTTGAAGTACACTTGTTTATCTTCTGTTGTCTTCAGATTCACCCAGTCATAACATTCTTTCCCTTAGAACTAGAAAAACAAACAAACTGCTGGTTCCTCTGAGTAGGAAGTAGAAACTAACCCATACAAACGCTGTGAGAAGAGTTTAGAACACGTTTGGATCCAACCTGTTATTTCTTAATCACAGAGATATCTCTGGGGGAGGTTTGTGATAAATGAAGGGATTCAGAATGATTCCAGGGTAGCGGGTTGAGCTCTGGACTGGAGAGATGGAAATGTCTTGTTAGAGCTGGGGCAACGTGGTGTGCTCAGAAGAACCTCAGGTAGCTCAATTCAGGACAACTCTATTGCCTTTAACTGAAATGAAGGCCTGTATTAGAGCCTCATAATGATAGATTCAGTTCCCGAACCGGAATTCTATTTGCACTTTCCCAAAATTGAAAGGGATTTTTAACAAATACTCTGCTTTTTGACTCATTTCTGTTCAAAAGGGTTCCCTTACAAGATATATATATTTTTTGTCTTTGTGTCCTCCCTGGTTGCGCTGGAAAACCTTTCCAAGCCCTACTTCCTCACACTGGTACTTGAAAATGCAAAGGCAAGAGTTCTGCTCTGCAAATAGCATGTGTCCAGTCCCTCGTTCCCCAGGTTGGGGTGTTGTTATTTGTCATGGCTCTTTAGCAACTTTTAGGCAGCTGGGCACTTGTACTTTTGAGAGGAGCAGAGCATCTGCCTCTACTTTTTGTGGCTGTTCCATTCAGGTTGTTTCCTCATTACACCAAGACTGTGCTGGCTCAAACCTACCATTGTGTTAAACAGAACATATAACAATCCTTTTAAAATATAACACATTTATCGCTTGGCTCAGATCAAAGGTGCGTGGCTTCAAAGACTCTAATTAAATGGTGGTGATGTAGAAAGCTGCCTTTATCTATATAGGTTACAGACTGATGGTTGGGTGGTTTGGTTTGTTTTTTTTTTTAAAACCCATTGAGTTCCATATTGCAAAACTCTTGTAAGATGTTTCCCATCATTGCTGTTGATCAAAGTGTTAAAATAGATCCAGATTTTCCCATTAGATTCTTTCCTTTTTCCTAGCTAGAAACAGTATATAAATTGTTCTGTGTAGCTACGTCACGCTATTACTGTTCTTCCATCTCCCTCGTTTGCCGTCCAAGTTCCCATAGTGTCCCTTCTGTGACGTTACTCTGTGCTGCAGTTTGTAAACCCTTTACGAGGATGCCGCAGATGGGAAGGATCTCTGCTTCTAGCTCAATTTTGGATGTTGAATTCAAAGCATGCTTAAGTCTGTGAACTATTTAGGTCAAAATGCGATTGTGTGCTGGAGTCCACAGGATAGCTTGAGCGTTACCTTGAACTGTGGCTTCTCCAAGGACTTGGACTGAAGTTAAACCTGGCTTAATGGTTTGCAAGGCTTCAATCAGTGATTCTTAGAGATGGTGAGGAACAGCGTGAGCCGCTCTGAAATCCCCTGACACTTGGAGTAACAAAACTCTCAGTAGGACCTGTCGATTTTACACAACTCTGTTTAAAAGCAACTCAAATCACTTTGCTCGGGAAAGAAGAGTTGATTGTAATGTATCATCCTAAACTGTCTATACAGATTGCTTATTAATTTTATTCCAAAGTACAGTTAATTTAGAGAGATGAACGGTGAGTCTATTGCACTTGGGAGAAGGTCGATGGGCAGATAGCATTGAATTGCTGGGTTGAAAGTAAGAAAAATATGAAGTGTGAGAAAGGTATGAAAAAGTCTTGGGTTAAAGTGAAAACAAGATCCGTGCTAAATCAGTAAAAATGTAGGTAATAGGTTTGAGTTGTGAAACACAGGAGGAAAGGCCACGTGGAGCCAAACTCAACCTCACTGCAGCTTCTCGGAGGCCGCTGGAGTGGCACCCAATGAAGACAGGTATAGTTCTTCTTTTATAACAGGAAATATTAGCAAAACAGAGGAATTGGGTGCAGCCAAATCCAGGGCAAACTCCTTTGCCCTAATTCATTGAAAGGAAAATGCCAAAGAGTGAGGTCATTTGTGGCAGTTTCACTCAGTCGAGCGTGTGCTACCAGAGGGAACGGTTCTGGGACAATAAGGTGTTTCCAGAAAGTGAGGTACCCAAGGCTTCAGCTCTACCTTCTAATAAGAATTGATAATGAGCTCAGTATTTGGTGCTTTTTATGGTCAGAAGATCAGAAACAATGGAGAGGACAAAACTTCTATAACTAAAATGTCATTTTCCTGCTTGATTTTGTAATCTGCTGTTCTCTGTGTCAGCGAAACTTTCCTGAATGAAAGGGGACAAGCACTCCTCCTCCTATTCTTTTTTTTTTCCTTATTAGTAGCCAGCACCATATGTTCCACTTGTCTGTAATCAATGAATTGCCATTTGCTTCTGATTCCCTTGTAAAATTACATATTCATTTCAGTCTTGTGTGTAAGAACTTAGAATTCCTGTCTTGTGAGCTTGCACAACCAACTAGGCAAGTGCATGGTCTTGTTTAATCCCGTGGAAATGCTCACGTGCATTTTCTGTGAGCTCAGGCACACCAGATGATAAGCTGTGGTTTATTGCAGTATACCCTATGCTTTGGCTGGTATAAAACAGCGATGTTTTGTGATTTTCTTTTTTTGGCAAAAATCTTCACTGCTACTCAGAAATCTGGAAAGCAGATACCACATAAATAATTCACTATTTCAGTATAAAGAGAGGTGGAGGCAGATTTAACAGGATTTTCCTTGCAACACATTTAAATTGGGTATGTAGGGTCTTAAAAAAGAGCCTAAGTGAGAGCCAACTGCCTACAGAGAATTCTTTTTTTTTTTCAGTCTTTTCTTCCAGTGAAGCCAAGTCATCTCTTGTAGTAAACTGCTGAGTCAATACATTTAAAAACTCACCAACTGTTTCTTATTTCTATATAGTTAACTGATAAGGACCTGTTTAAGGGTTACACCCTTCCGTATTTACAGTGTTAAGGCAAACGTGGTCATAGGAAGCAATTACATTTAAAATTTACTGCGTGTATTATACGGCAACATGGTATCCTTTTGGCATATGCAATTTAATTTAATTGGTGTGTGTGCATGCAAATGTAGTGCTAGAAGCTGGAGAGCTGCGTTTGCCCTGATGGATGTGGCAGGCTGCTGCCAAGCAGCTTCCTCACAGAACCTTCTCTCAGCCTTTCAACCGACCTAATCCTTGATCCTCCTAGAAATAGGCAAGTCCTTCCATCCCCTTTGCTATTTCAAATTCTGGCTGCAGCAAGAAGTTGCTGTTTATTGAAATGAAGAGATAAATCATACCAGAAATGGCACTCCTAGCCATGGGAAACAGCTCCTTTTCCCCCTTTATGTGTTAGTGTCCTCTTTATCTCTCTGTGGGAATTTAGGAGGTTCTTAGGTGACTGCAGAGGAACACGGAGGGGGTGCTGTGAGTTCCAGGTGCTCTGTGTCGTCATGGGGGAGTTCTGCTGAAAGAACAAGAATGAGCATCGTAGTTCATAAAAACTACTCCATAAATGTATGCGATGGGATGGAAATGGTGTTTCTTCAACAGTTTTAATAGATTTTTAGATAGCATCACCAATGCAAATATCTTTAGAGTAAGGTGATTTTTCTTTTTAGATCAAAACTATAAACCATAATTCAATGATATATAAAAAGATCTTTGAAAGGTCTCTTTTGGATTCAAAAAATTTGCCTGTCAGAGATGAAATAATAAATATCTTGTGGTTTGGGTGTTTAATTGTAACAGTCAATAACCTTCACCTCATAATGTCTCCTCATTTCCTACTCTCATGGATGATGTTTGGCCAAAGCCAAAAGGCAGTTCTAAATAGTGCTGTTTCCACGCTCCCTCTGTCTCCTCCTTTCACCTTTTGGATGACTTAAGAAAAAGCAGCTGTTGTAAAGGGTGACAAAACTCAAGAACTATCTCTGGGACAGGGCAGGATTAAACAGCGTGGAAACACGCGATTTCTACTTAGGACAAGCTGCTAAAGAGAGAACTGAGACCAGGATTATAGTTAGGAAGAAATGGTTTGGGGTTTTTTGAGTTGATAAAAGAGGGCATTGGAATTCAGTTCCTCTGCTGTCTTCTATTTTCTCATGTTTCTGTCTCGTTTCTTCTATATTCTCACCTTTAAGATAAATATTGCAGCAAATAAACTCATTCATAAAATATATCCAGATTATTGGTACTGCAGTTTCTCTTCCTCTTGTTTTAAAACTAAAGGGCAACCAATGCAAATGAATTTTTTGAGATGTGATCTTGCGGTGTATCTTAGGAACGATCTGAGGAAACCCACCAAATGGAAGCTTCTCAGTCCAGAGGGGCAAAAAAAGGCACAATGTCTGGACTCAGACTAGGCCTGGCCATAATACATGGGCTGAATTCTTCAGCCCTGTCAAGACTGAGGTCTTCGGTGGATGTTGGTGCAGAACAGGATTTTGGATGATGACATATCTAAAGCTGAGCCATGACTGACATTCAGGTGCCAGCTCAGGTGAAGGTTTCCAAGATTCCCAGTCTCCTCTCAAATTTGCTCAGGGTTTGCTTGCAGTACTCACCTCTTTCCTGTGCATGACTTTCCCCTGGATTTCATGGGGAGCTGGTTACTCTAACAACGTTTATGCCTTCAAAAATCTCTCCCAGTAACATTTCTGATGTACGATCCGTTCCAAGGGCTTTATGAAATTTCATTTGGCTGTCTTTAGCGCTTTTGAAAACCCTGGATTACAGAAAAGCTGGTAATTATTGTTTTATGGTTGGCTCATTTGCAATTTTTTTGCCTGGGCTAAGAGCAGTATGTTTTTGTGTTGCCTGTGGTTTCTGTTTGGAGTTACAACCTTAGGCTGATTTTTAGGGATGTTACATTAAGACTCCAGATGTTTCTCAGAAGGAGAATGAAATGACACTGGGTTGCCCATATCAAAAATACTCTGAACATCTTATTTTGTTTCATTAAGTGTGCTAATGCTTGAAACTTGGACTGAATTTAGCATCTACAATTTGGCAAGATTGCAGACTTTCTGTGAAAGACTTTTTTTTTTTCCTGCCATTCCTGTGGATGGAACATGTGTTTTTAAGTCTTGGGGGGTGGGAACCCAAGTCATAATCTGGATGTGCTTATTAGAGCTTTGTGATACTGCTATTAGTTCATTCCTTGAAGTACGCAAAATGTATTTGGATTCTTCAAGAGCAGAGCTGAATGGGATCTGCCTAGATCTATTTGCAGTCCTAGATTGCTGTGTCCTGTGTTAAACATGGACAACTGCACAGGGAGATTTGCTTTTCCTTGCTCTCCGAGTGCTGTTCCTGCACAGTTTAAAGGAACAAAGTGATTGAACTGCAGATGGGACATAGACTGGGAATACAGGTGAAAACCAGAATCTGGATTTGGGTTAATGGATTAGAATTGCAACTAAGGAAAAGGAGCACTGCTTAGTGGTACGGTGTTGAAGGCTAAAACAATTTGAGCAAGAAAAGCGTGATGAGGTAGTTAAGAAAGGTCTGAGGAAGGATATGGGCATGAAAAGAGAAGTAGGATTGCAATAAGGAGCCTGGTATCTGGGGACACTTGGATGCAAAAGCTAAAGAGGATCTAGAAGATGACACAAGAGGAAACAAGAAAGGGCAATGTGACTGCAAAGAGGATTGGGGTTTTGACAGGGTGAGGCTTCTGCGTTTCTAAGTTTAAAAGACTGGGATGTGGATAAGGAGGAGAGGCAGAATGGGAACTGGGGTATGATTCCATTAGATGAGCTGCTAAGCTTTGCATTAAGCAAAGCTCAGCAGTTATTCCCTTGAGCAAGGAGCATCCAGCCTGGGTGCAGTTCTGCAGAAAGATGGAGCTCGGCCTTCCAAATGTTGCAGCAGCAGGTGTAGGTAGGGACAGCCCTATTGCCACTGCAGTTGCGCTCATCTCTGTAACCAACATTTTCCCGTTCAGCTGCAAATTGCATCTCGCTCACATTCTCTTGCTTTGGCAAGAGAAGGTGATGATTTGCATAATGGCTTGAGCTTGAAATGGATGAAGGGGGATCTTTCCATTTGGTTAGCAATCGTAGGGGACACTCCCAGCATCTCTGGCTGCTGCTTGCAAATGCAGCCCGAAGCTCCAGTGAGGCTGGCTGTTTGTGTGCCACTTCTGAGCTGAATCATCAGCATTAAAAACCACATTCAATGCTTTACTCAGAGCGCGCGTGGTATTGCTATAAGGGAAGTTACAGTCACACTGGGTGGAGGAACCTCCCTGTCTAGCTATGGGGATAGTGAATACAAGGAAATGCTTGCGGTTCTGGACATGATGGCATCTTTTGGTATTTCTCTGCTATTTTTTGCACTGATGCATTTCATTTGGCAGTTGAGAATTTCATAGCAAACACTCCGTAAGATGCAAACACTCTATTCCAATGTTTTATGTTTTGGAACGTTAATGGATTTTTTCTTTTTTTTTTTCTCCCCCTTCCTGCTGAATGTTTCTTTTTCTGGTGGAGGTAAAGCTGTATGTGAACTGCATACTGAGGGGGGCTGCTGCCCGACTGAGGCAGGCACACAGATGCTTTTAGTGTTCCTGAGTATCGTGAGTGGGCTTGGGGAGCTGCTCACAACTCCTCCTGTCCAAGACTGGAGTGTGCTTTCCTTTCCCTTCTCTCTAAATTTTGTGTGACATGCATGGGATCCCCAAAGCGTTTCTTAAGATTCAGATGAGGAAAATCATTGTTTATTCTGGTCAGCAGCCATGTAGCACTGGAGAACGGACAGTGCTCTGCTTTACTTTCTGCTACAATTACCACCTCCTTTTTTTCCCCATCCCAGCAGTTTCAGCTGAGGGTGAGAAATACTTGATGCCCACAGTTTCAGTTCATATTCCCTCTTTAATGAGACTATTGGGATCTGTAAGGAATATTTTGTGGGACTCAGTAAGTAAGTTCCCGTGTATTGTGATGAGAAGTGCATATTACTCAAATTTTTGTGGGCTTCATTGTATCGGCCTAAACTTTGACCCTGTACCACTGTGACCCAGCTTCCTGGCAACTTCTGAATCGAGGTCCTTTCATCCCAGCTGTGTGATAGATCCCAAGCAGGAGCGTGGAGTAAATGTGGTTTCTTATTCATGAATTAAGCCTTAAATGAATTGAGCAACACTGGTATATTGTAAAAGGCAAGGACAGATTGAAAAGGTCTTTTTAGAGGACCAGTGCTGAAGGTGTTTGGGTTGAGACAGAATAACTTGGAGGAGTTACAGCTGGGCGGATCAGTTTATTATTTCTTCAGATTTTTAAGGCCTCCTTTCACTTATTAATAAATTCTAGTCCGCTATCTTTACCTATCTAATTCTGAAGAAAAATAAAAATGATCTGTGGCATAATTCTCCTTTCTTTAGCCTTTGTTGACGAAAGGAGTGCTTACATGCAACTTCAATAATGAAGGCTTCCAATGTGCACCATTTATATTCCCCCTTGTCTGTACTTATGCTTTCATGAAAATGAAACTTGACTGAATATACTTTTCATTTCCTCTTCAATATTTCGCCAATGCACAACCACATCTTATTGAATTTTGCACGGAACAAAATGCAGCCTTATAATGAAATTAGGCGCTTTTGAATGCGGAATATTAAGAGATAATCCCTTTTGCTTTCTGTGCCACTGAGTCCGAGAACAGACAGTAAACTTGACTTTTAAAATATTTCTGTGAAGTCCTCAACTTATCTTTCATAAAATAATGAACGGTTGCTACTCTTCTGGTTGACTTCAGTTGAAATTTTGGAGTGTCTGTTGCTTAGGAAAACCGGGTCTCTCATGAGAGACACTTTTATTGAAGATAGAGGGGTATTTTGTAGCTGATGCATAAGCTGGAAAAACCTTTGATGGCTGAGAGACGAGTGGAAATACAGGAGCATATGAACATCCATAGTCATTCTGGTGCCTGTTGCTGGTTGTAAGCACCTCACATCACTGTGTGGCTGGATCTCCTTCAAACATGGCTTTTCTTCAGCATTTTGGGTGAATCTTGGTCACTGCTATGCTACCAAGAGCTATTAATACCCTGGCCAATATTTGAATTAAACCTAGCCTGTGTGTTCCGGTAACCCCATGCTCTTACCACAGACTTACTGTCACATTTTCAGTTGATTTTAAGCCACATCCCATATATGTGCTTGAATAAATGGGATCTCTTTCCCACCTCCCAGTGAATGTCTGTGCACTGGAATGGGTCATATTTAATTCCTCTGTGGTTTTAAAAGTGTGGCCATAAATTTGTTTGTAAGATATTTACTTTTTCAAGAAGGCCGTGGCTGTATTTCAGCTAGTGTTTCAGCACTGGCAAGTGGATACCTTTTAAAAATACATAACCCCCACCCCCAGTTGTAGCTGGCAATTGTTTTGGTTGATCAATGGGTCTGTGGTACTTCCATGGGGGTTGATGTGAGCGCAGGGGTAAAACTAGATGATCTCAAGAGGTCCCTTCCAACCAAAATGATCCTGTGACAGCAGGAGCTGCTGAAGTGCGTGTGTAGCACTACTGGGACACAAGCAGATTCCAAAGCTGTACAGGAAACTCTGCCTCTTGCCTTTTTCAAAGCTAAGGAAGAGCTGTTTGGAGAGGGAAGGGCACCCCAATAGCCAACCACCCCCTCCTGTGCATGTCCTGCAGACAGCGTGGAGCTGCCATGGCTGTGCCTGGCTCTGCATGATCAGGGGTGGCAGGGCTGGGATTCTCCCCAACGTGTGTGGTGAGGGGCTGGTGGGACAAGGTAGTTTTTTCTAACAGGACTGTCTGCGCATGCTGAGCAGGGCTCCTGCTCTTGTGCTGCTCTGCCGGACATCTCTCCCCGCTGAACGCATCGAAACCTACACATGCAACCGTGAGGTCAGTGGGCTCACACAGGGAGCTTTTGGCTTTAGGGCTTAGCTGCTGAGGAGCTTCAATCAAAGTGTCTTCTCTCTTTTCAACTCTTTGCTGCTTTATAATAAATAGTTAAATAATGTGAGAATTCCTCTCTTGGTAGAATGTCTCAGCTGAGTTACTGATGTAATACCCTGGGGAGCCCGGAGTTTAAAATACACTATTGCTGTCATTATAGCTTTATATTCCATGCATTTTCATGCTGTTCTCAATCTGTGCCCTTCCAGCCTTTACTGCCACACAAAGCTTTCCCCTGGGAAAGCCAGCAGCAGCAGCCTGGAGTTGACATGAGGGACCTCTGGGGAGAAAAACAGAGAAATAGAAACTGTCTGTAGCATGAACAATTTCTTGATGAAACCGATATCTTGTGGAAAGTGGCTTATTTTGTTTTCCCAAGCAGACTTTCCCCTCTGTTGCTACTGCTGTAGCAAATCTATTTGTGAGTGGTAGAAAGAAAAAAGTATTTAATTCACACAAACCTGACTCCTAGAGCTTCACAGGCCTTACTGTGGCTTTTGCAATCGCCAAGGAAAAGCATAAACATCTAAAGATTTGACACCATGAAAACATATGATGGTAATAAACCAATCAAAATCCTTATGTTGACAGCAGTAGCTCTTCTAAGTGACGTTTGAAGGGCTATTATTTTAGCAGGGATTTATCCCACCCACCTCACCTTTACTTTTATTAAGCCACAGTGTCTTTGCCTGCATGTACGCTGGTCACTTCACTTGGTGGTAGTCATACATACGTACAGGGAAGGAATGTTTCCTGTGCAGTTTATTTCAATAAACTATTGTGTATCAGAATAGATGCCTGCATTCCATTGCAATTTAGTTTTCTGCAGTTTGTCCTAAGAAAAATAGAAGATGAAATAGCGGAAATATCCAGCTTCCATGTATCAGGAAATTATATGTAAAAGTGTTGTTATTGCTGGCTTAGCCCAATCTGCTGTTAGCCCTGAATCCTTGTTAGTGACCTGATGAGACCGGATTTCATCCCGTCTACCTGCTGGGTGGAAATGCATGTCACAGCAGCAAAAGCATCTGCTTCCTCTAGTTCAAAGCCTTGGCAGTGGCGTGTTTGATTCTTAAATTGGTCTTAGAAGTTGTTTGGCAAGGGTGTGCTTAGTCATCTGTATTTTTATTTTTGGTTCGTGTCACTCAGCAGCAGCTCTTTCTTCCATTCTTCCATTAAAAATGCTCAGGCTTGCTTTCCTTTATAGTTTTGAGTATCTCCGAGATTAAACAGTTAACACCCTGCACATCTGGGTGTCAATATGGGAAGAAGCTTTTAATTCATAAAGCTGGAATGCTTGTTATCTGCACCGATAACTCCCGTGCCATCTCAAAGAAAATAAAGTTTATGAATGGATGAGTCATCTTGGTGCAGATGGTGATGTCAAAAACAATACCTATCTGAGAACAAATATTTAAAGTGACTTTCACCTGTCCACAAGTATACCAGCTGCCTTTCAGCAAACCCAACGCTGTGACAGCCAGAAAGATGTGCAGCTTGTTGGTGATTTGAGCCATGTCTGGTGCATAAAATACTTTCTCAGACTCACCAAGTTTCAGAGCTGTGTGGAATCGAAGTATCTCACCATCCTTCTGCTTGTGCTGATGAAATAGTCTCTACTTCTTTAATATTTGGCCTTTATTTTCTAGCTAATACATAAATCTCCCTCAAGTAGTGTGGCGGTGACTCTAGAAGCAGCTCTTTCCATTACATCTAATTAAATTAGACTCTCTTGCATACAAGTCCTACAAGAATGTTATTGGCTCTACTCAAGAGATAAAAATACCACTGAGGTTTTACCTGAACTTAAATCATTTTATGTGAACTTGACTTCAGTTCAAATTTAGTAGGGAGGGAAGGGTGCTCATTGCCTTGCCCAGCCAAAAAGTACCAGTCCTTTTACAAAGTTTAAGAGTGGGGATTAGACCTAGTGCCAAATCTATTCTAGATTTTTACAGTACAGGCTGACAAGTAGAATATTCATTGTTATCTGTTACAGCTTTTATATATCTGTGACCAGGAGTGAATGCAGGGAGATTACCAGCTGTTGGGGTGGCCACTGGGGAACTAAATTTTGTCTTTTTATCCAAGTGAAAACTCATAACCTGGGCCACATTGAGCAGAGGAGCTGAATTTCCCGGGTACTTCTGAGAGGAGGAAGAATTCTAGAATTATGTCTAATATAAAATCTGTTTTAAAACTAGACATGGGGATAGAAAAGTATATGAAAATAAAGGCAATCAAGCAATGCCTAGAATCAATCTTTTTCTTCTGGTTTCTAGGCTTATGGCAGTTCTTTTGCCCCCAGTGCCTAGCACACTAATAAGGATTTATAAGTAACTTTGTTTTCCAAAATAATACATGATCATTTTGAAGAAAGACATGAAAACTCACCAAGTAATGGAAAACACTTGACTGGTCACCTAGCCAAAACGTACCATGTGTTAGCCACCAGATGGACTCCTCTGTGGGCATAGGTAAAATGAAGAAATCGATGGAAAAACTGCTTCTGAAATTTGGTATTTTGTAGCTGGGAAGCACAGGACACTGATTGGTAAGCTTGGCACATATGCAGCAAAAATATTTGTTGTAGTTTAGAAGGTCTAATACCTCATGTGGCCAGATTATTTGTCCCCTCTTCTACCTCTATCATCACCCCATTCTCCTGACCTACCCTCAAAAAAAAAAAACCCAAACCAAAATAGTAATTAAAGTGATAGGGTGAACCTACTGGATATAAATAACGGACTTTTTTGATTCTACTGTCATGTCATATACACATGGTTAATCATGAGAAGCTTCATCTTCCCTTGAGATACAATAAGGGCCATTGAACTCCAAAAATGTAATGTCACAAAAAAAGAATGTGTTTGTACTAATTCCTATTAGCTGTGATGCCGGCACTATAAAGGCTTCTGTACATGTTACACTGTTTTATGTTTTAGTTATGAACATGAGACACTGCTCATTAGAGAAACGGGAATATCAAAACAGCATTTTGGAATAATTTTGTTGAAAACATTCACGGAATGTATTATCCATACATAAATAACACCAGTAGCATTATTCATTCTGGCTTTATTCCTTAGCTAGAAATTATCTCTTGAACTCTGTAACTAGGCAGGGCTGAAAGGCAAAAGGGTAGAAATGGCTGAACTGCAGAAGAGAATTCTTTAAAAATAAACTTGCAGCAGCGGGCACCATGAGAAATGGTAGCACAGTTTACAGTGACCCTGAGAGTTATACTTATGAATCAAAAGCTTGCATGTGAATCTTCTGAAGCATTTTATAATGGCAGCTACAGATGTTTGTGCTTGGGTCCTCTTAGCTCTTGTATCAAACTGCCTCCATTCCAAGACTAGAGATTGCTGAAGGACCTACGATGCTGTGAACAGCCACACCAGCTCTTCAGTAAAATAGCATAAACTGAGGTTTCCTTACAGGTTTGGGCTGGTTTTGTGCTGTTGGAATCCCTGGTTCTGAATAGGATATAAAAAGGAGATCTTGAGCTGTTTAAGCTCATACTGTAAGGCTGGGGGAGAAATTCTGCTGCCCTTCTATGAGACATGAAGTAAATTACCCTCTGATTTTGATCATTTGGAGCTGTCTGGGAAGATCCAGCAGGTCAGGCCTTTGGTGTTCACCTCATAGGAGTAGGTACCTGACAGCAGGACCTAGTCTCTATGTCAGTTTTCAAAACGTATTTTAAAAATAAATAAAATAGCAGGGTTAGCTGAGGTGGGGAGGATGAAGAGGACGTGATCGCTACGATGCTCACAAATACAAACATAGTGTCTTAGAATCTGATCTAGTGCAGTGCTGTGTGACTGCATGGCTATGGATGCTTTCTTCTGCTTCTTTGTGATAGAGATCTGTCAACGTAATACAATTTATAAAACTAAGTCAATATATGAACTTCACTTATCCATACCAGGCTTTGTTGTTTGTGTATTAGAAATGAGGTTTTTTTTTTTTTTTTAATGCTCTTTCCATGACTGGAGCACCTTCCTTTCATCACCTCCTAGGACTTCCTTGCAGTTCTGCATGTAAGGACTCCAGAAACCTTCTTGGAAGAAATTAGTCACCTTTTTCATACTCTTCAGATAAGATTCTCCTTTCCATGAGTTGAAAAAAGAGGGAAATAACTCAAATTATAGCTCTTGTAACTCTCTGAGCTTTAGCTTCCCTCATTTTTAAGGAGTTACAGGTGCTGTAGTAGCCAGTCAACAGGAAACAAAGTACCAGAAAGGGTGTTATTTAAGTTCTCTCATTGCTGCATAACTTAAAAGTTAATCAATGTTTCCAAGTTCAAAAGAGAGGAAGGTCAACACAGATTCTGATAACGTTTATCTCACATCAGTAAGTTCAGAGGCTGGAAAATGGGGACGAATTGGACACTTTTTGAGGAATTACTATAAATTAAAATTGGTTAAGGGCATGCAGATAGTACAGACCTGTGACTAAGAACGTGTAGTGAGTTACTCTGAGAAGAGATATGCAGGGCTGCAGTACAGCGAGTGTATTTTTATAGTTCCTTGTTTTCATTTTCAGTCTATCTACAGTCTTCATTGTGAGTAGGCTCCAGAAGGTAAAACACGCATGGTCACACACAATACAACTGTGAAAGCAAATCTTTTGAGTTAAATATTCAAAACTCTTGATTGCTTCTGAAGTTAAGTGGCTTGTTTAACTAAGCACCACGCTAGAAACAAAACCTGCTGAAATTCAAGGCCCATTAAAGCCGGAGGAATTTTCCCAGGCTTTTGCTAAAGGCCTTCTCCACTTGCAAGTAGACCACCTTACTTGATTTATAGTGTTGAGGTTCTGTTGCTGGCGCACTTTTGGCTCAGAGTGGTTCAGCAGGGCAAAAAGATTATATTCTAGCAGAGAAGCAAAGTGCGTTTCAGCATCGGAAGAGAACGTGACTGAGAACAGGTTTTTTTAGATGCAGTAGGAAATGGATTACTATGGACATGCATCTGGAGGTGCTGCAAGCAACCCCTTCCATTACTTGGAAAAGAGAACTTCCGAAAAACCTGATCTTATGCAATTTGGGCATTCAATACTGAAAGTTGTCTTGACAACAAATGTATTTCCCAAATGATGTTGGGTTTTTTTTTTCTAGCAGTTGATAAATAAAAGTCAGAATGATGTCAGAAAATATGGAATGTCTGCTAGTGAACCCAGAGCGCAGAGATTGACTTAAAAAGACATGTAATACAGACTTGCTTGAGCTGGGGCAGATAAGTCCAGAAGACTCATTTCTGAGACATAAACAGATTCTAATACTTTTTTTTTTGGCCACGTGTGGACGGATATGGGGAAAATGCAGTTCATTAAGAATATTGATATTGGCATGCAGTGTTGGAGATACTGGCAAGTCTCTCTTCATAATTACACTGTTCATCTCCAGGTTTCTCCTTGTATTTTTTTCAGAGTTATAGATTTTCCAGTTAAAAATGACGTGATCAACTAGTTGCTGAAATAAATGGAAGCAGATTTGCAAAGGCAAATGCTTTAGTTAGGATTTAAAATGCCCCTTCTCGTTACTAAATAACTCTCCCATACCAAAACACAGGCTTTATTTTGATAATTAGAGATGGGTTTATTTCATTTAAGACTGGAATCTCTATTGTTCAGCTTGCTGTTCTGGAGATGTAATAATAAAAAATGGGAATTTATTTTTAATGCTTAGTGGAATTTTTTTTTCACTTTTGGCTATAATGAAAAAATCTGCCTAACTGTAGTTGACCTCATTCTCTGTACTGCCTTGGAAATGTGTCTAAAAATG
This sequence comes from Coracias cyanogaster, assembly GCA_033124195.1. Classification (NCBI taxonomy): domain Eukaryota; kingdom Metazoa; phylum Chordata; class Aves; order Coraciiformes; family Coraciidae; genus Coracias; species Coracias cyanogaster. The sequence continues at coordinate 166,610 of JAVSBS010019272.1, forward strand.
AAAAACAATTTTCTCAACTATTAATTTCAGCTTGCTGTCAGCATTATAGATAATATTTGCTTTGAGGCTTCTTTTAGTTGTTCCAATGTGAAATTACTGGGCTGCTTTTGTACAAGTACCTTCAGGATGTGCTGTCTCCAAAGCTGCTTGTCTTGTCCACTTGCATAGCAAAGGGAGGTCGATCTGTTCAGAAGTGAGTGGATCTAGTTTAATACTAATCTCCTTCCATACCACAACATGAGAAAGGTTTGAACCAACTTATTGGACCGGTTTATTGGCCATACTTTCCTACAGAATTCCTTAAATAACTCTACTCCCTGACCAGAAATAACCGTTGAGTTTTAAGATAGGAGTTGTTAAGATGGTCCAGGTTTCTCACTGGCCTGCCGTTGCAGAGAGCTCTCCCCGTGTAGAGTGTCACCACTTCACCCTGGGAGCGGGCAATGAAGCAGCTCCAGTGAGGCAAGCCTAGGTCCTCTCCACCTAACGCCATCTTCTGTGCTCCATCTTCTGTGGTCTCCTGCTCTCAGGGAAGATCAAGCAGTGGCCGTGCTTCTAATGCTGCGTGTGCCAGCACCTCTTCTGCAGCAGCGTGAAGTTCCTTGAGCTGTGTCTCAGACAGCTGAATTTGTCTGTTTTGGCTGTTGGTGAGTAAACCTTGGATGGATCTCTCTGATCAAGAGCATCTAAAAGGGTTTAAGAGAGGATTCCATTTTCAAGTATTTCCCTGGCTTCTCTCCTGTACACCTTCAGCCTACCATAGTCTGCAGAGAAGGACTTTCTACCTGCAAAACATCTTACACTTGGTTCTAAAATTCCTTATACCTTCCCTTTGGCCTTCCTAAAGCCATGAAGTGCATTTTCTCCTCTATTTCCTTCTGCAGGCAGAAATCCCGGGGCCAGCCCTGCCAGTAGGTGTCAGGGAACGCCTGAGCTAACGCTGCCATCAGCACACCAAGGAACGGTGCAGTAACAAACCCAGACTCTTAAGCCTGCAGCCATTTTTACACAGAAATGGACAGTTTTGTTAAACTGTCATGTAAATGGACACTTAGACTAAGCACAAAATGTTTAAATTCCTCTCTGCCTATAATACAAGTGCCTCAAAAAAAGGCAGGATTCCGGGGTTTGTGAGGTCTAATCCTGCTCTTGGTTTTAAGAACAAACACAGCTGTTATCTAGGTTAATTCCACATGTTGCCCACCTATGGAAGACACACACAAGACGTGCGTATATCCCTGCCCTCAAAGGCCTTTCTCTAAATGTTGAATTTTTTCCTGTCTCCCCAGTAAAGAAACAGATTTTCCTCCACCCTTCTGATTTTTTAAGGGAGAATTTAAATCCTGCAAACACATCCACCTTTCAAAATCAGTCTTGAAACTCGGGCTATTTCACTGTTTGCTGTTGAGAAGTGCGCCTGGGACATGCAGTAATGGTGTTCCACAGCTGCCATGTCATCAGCCCGGGATCCCTTTGGAATAGGAGCTGTGTCACGCACGGGCCCATCTCGAACCTGCGCTGGAGTCTCAGGGAGAGCACAGATTTCCCCTGGGCTACACAGTCCTGTGCAGAAGAACAATAAATCCTTAAACATCATTAAACTTGAGTGTATGTGCACACACAAGTTTATACAGTACAAATGTTTATAATTGCCATCTCTCTGCTGGGTTGCTTTTTTCTTTCCTTTTTTTCTCTCCCCCCCCCCCCCCAAATCTTCCCTTAGGGATTGCTTTTGAAGGTATTTTGATTAGTTATGTAATTAGCCACTTGTACAGTTAAA
>JAVSBS010019272.1:168489-187466 GCA_033124195.1 Coracias cyanogaster
TTAGTTATGTAATTAGCCACGTGTACAGTTAAAAGCAAACTTTCAGGTCACATACTGTATGTTTACTCTTTGGCTTTAGGAGAGCTTCATTCAGAAGAAATTGCTATTGTTTCTTTGCCTTCCCATGGGAAAGCTTTAGTTTTGGAAACCATTCAACAAATGTAAGGTATGCAAAGAATACTGTAAAGACAGTTCTTGAGTTCGCCAAACTTTTTTTTTTTTTCATAGTCAGTAGTTACCAATTACTTTCTTCTGTATGAAGGCAGGGATTTTTCTTATGCATGCTGCCGTGGACTGAGCTCTGATTTCTTGATGATCCATGAAATTGATAAGCTGTCAGCATCTTCTCCTCCCTCTCCTTCCTACCCGCCTTGCTCCAGACTGCAGCAGCTTTTCAAAAGGGTAAATGGTTTACCTTCGCTGATTCTGAGTGATTGCCTCAACCGTTGTTGAGAAAAAGCCAACATCCAGAAATACAGTTCTAGAATTGTCTGAGTTGTTGCATTTCTGTGCTCAAGCCTGTCATCTCTTCCAGTGAAAGGGATGTGTATTCAATTATACAGAGCTTCTTAAGGTTGGGAAGATAATTCACTGGAGAGCTGAAGATGCTCATGAAGAGCTTAAAATGAATAATTCTTGCCCACAGAGATCAGTACATTCAGTGCTTCAGGATTCATTTTCCTGAATCTCTGTCATGTCATAGTATCATAGCGATTTAACATACAGCTGCACGGAGTCCAAAATCTGTTGAATATATCCCTATCCTAAAGCAGACTTAAGGTCTGGTGCTGAAATCGGTGGCTTCCACAGGAGGATTTGGATGGGCTGAAGATCTGGTGGTGGATCATTTTCACAGTCCTAATTCTTACAGACTTGCCCAGGATGAGCAAGGTGACGTGTGACACAAAGCCAGCAATGAAAATTTTAGGCAAATTGAGGATTATCCTGTATAGGGGCAACCTCTGGCCAGCTGCTTAGAGCAGGTCTCCCGTTATTTTTGGTGCATCTGAACTGGGGATATCAGTTTTGGCAAATGGCTTCACACGATCAGCCTTTCTCAAGTGATTATCTTAGTGATATGGATGGAATATTGGATATAAAGACTATGAATAGTACAGTTTGCAGCTGGGAGAGTGAAGTTTGCACATATTAGACATGACTGAGAGCCACCATGGTGGCTCTGGGTGGGTAGCTTCGGTTCTAGGGTGAATTTCTCAATTATATAATCTTGTGTTGTTATAGGGATAAGGTACATCCTAATGAAAATTCTGAACATATCTCCTGAAGGTAATTTTTGAACACTTAGACCATGGAGATATGCACCTCTCAACTGAACGTGGGAGATACTTTTTAGGTGTCAGTTATGCTAGGTTTGCAGAGGGAAGGGCTTGACTTCTCACTGACAAAACCAGAATTCCCTGTAAAATATAACTATATAATAGTTCATTGTATGAAAAGAATGAATTAGAGCTGTCATTTTATTTCTCTGGTAAAATTCAATCTTGTAAAATCTGGCTATGCTACGTTCTAAATGGCACAGTGGAAAATCAACAGAAACTTCCAATTTCTGTGTAGGTTGGTAGAACGAAAATTTCTCAGAATTATACTATTGTTATGCATAAATCATAACATGAAAATAGATTTAGTGATTGTATCTCCTGTTATAAAAACATAAAAATGCCATCAAAGGCTACTGCACCTTATTCCTTGCCTATTGATATAATTACAATGAGAATAAAATAACATCTTCAACTTAACAGGAGACATTTCCTAAGTGCACCATGATGGTTTGGCTGTGAGACACTGTCATGAGGAAGCACTTGGACACCAGGGTTACATAAACTCTTTTCTATTTAAAGTCTTGAAGCTCTGCATAACTGTCATACATGTGATGACCTTTCCTTCTATTGCTGTGTCCCAGCAACTGAACTTTGACAGACTGCATGGGACACCTCTCCTTGCTTGTTAATTCACCTTTTCTTTTTCTTTGCACTAAAAGAAGAAAAAACCTCTCTGAGTAGAACTACCCAAATTCTCAAAATGAAAATTTGTTCCTAGATGACCACAATTCATGTCTTCTGTATTTGAGTTGCCGGAGCTGACTGAAATACAGCATTTAGCTTGTGCTGTGATTCATGTTCTCTTTGGCTTACATGAAAGCAGTCATTTGTCTGCCACTGAACCCATGCTTTTCATGGGGTATCTTGGCATAGATCATTTTAGTCTGTGTTTAAAACTAATAGTACCTTGAAGTCTGCAGGGAAAGTTTTCAGCGGTATTGAAAATGGTGTTCTTGACCTTGGCTAATCTGACCTGATTTAGCATGGAGGGAAATCTAATAGGTGCTCACCTTCTCCTGGGAATGCATGACCATTGCATCTGTCATTGTCTTGAAAGCTTTTGACTATGTTGAGTAGAAGACTTAGTACTTTAGCAGAGAGGCTTGGAAAGAGCAGAGTAGGGCTATTTGGGGGCAGCTAATCACCTGAGTTGAGTAAGGACTTCCCCAGGCAGGCTAAGCTGTCCCTATTCCACAAGGTGCGTATGGCCAAGAGAAGGATTCACGGGCAGGGATGAGTTGCAGTGCTAACGGGGCTGGCTGCCTTTGTTATCCAACACCTCTGCTAAGGACTGGATTTTGCCTTGCTCCTTGTCTAAGTTGTAGAATCATGCTGAAGCACCTTCTGCCTTGTCCTTATCACTAGGACAGAATGAACTGCAAGCCTAAGAGGAAAATAAAGCAGAGGTATAATGAAGGCGTGGGTGTTTGTATACATAAAGCAGGGACTCCTATCGAATGACCCTGAGGGAAAGCTAACCATTCCCAGGCAGAGGTGTGGTGGGAACTCAGATAAAGGTTTGTACATAGCCTGCAGGCAGAAAAGCTCACAGTAAAATCTAGTCTATTTAAATTCATCACTGCCTTGCAGCCTGCAGTGCTGTCGCAGGCTCCCGGCTCCAAAAGCCAGGACTGAGACCTACCTCCAGCAGAACTCTCAGGGAAGGGGTGCTCCGTGCAACAGAGACTATAGCATCGTGTGAGCATGTATGTGTCACCTTTTCAAGAGCGTGCTGATTATGCTCATTTCCTTAACAATTTGTGTACCCTGGTCTTTCCCCAGCTTGTGTGTGTGTTTCAATGAGACCAGAGGAATCACATCTTTGAAATCTTCAGGATTTACTTGCAACGTATTGATCTTCCCTATCAGAACCTGTGCCCCAAAAAAGGGGAATACAGAGCAGAGCCTTGCAACGAATTTCTGTGAATGTCCGTTTTATGCATCGATTAAGGATATTCAGTAGTTCTGAGGATATCCTTACTCTGAGAAAAAAAGAACAGACTGCCTCCTCTCACCCGCTGTTATAGTTTTATAGAATGCTTTGCTTTAATCATGACTTAAATAAATAAACAATATATCTGTGAAACACTCCAGATACTGAGAACCACATTGTAATGCAGTAGTTTAGGAGGTGGAGTAATAGCAATTGTTTCTCCTGCTTCCTATTAAACTAATTGTTACCAGTCCTCCCAGGATCTTATTATCCGTAGGTGGGGCAGGGACAGAAGTATCTGAAAGGACTTCTTTGGGGATTGTATTTCCTTTTTGTCAAGTAGAGAAACTGCTCACGCAGATCTGACCAGAGTTCTTTTAATCAGTATCTTATCATCATGCCCCAAAGTATTGACCAGTATGAAGTACAGCAGTGCTTTATGAATGGAGCCACATAATGAATTTGGGTGTTGGAGTCTGAGAAATTGTGTGAAGCTGCTGAACTGGAATTGCAATAATCCAGAACATGCAGAGTTTCCTGGTCTCATTAACACTGAGGTTCATTGTGTTAGGATGCACAAAGATTGGGTCAACAATTTTTATCTCTAACGTAGTAGAAGAGATTCAGAGATCCGTTTGCCTAACAAAAAAATCCATTTATAAATGAAATCAAATACCAATGGTTAGTGTTTAGGAAGTGGTTTCGGCAAATGGAAGGCCATGGTTCAATTCATGGGAATCAAGCAGGGAGAGGGAAATGAGTTTGATCTTCAGCAGTGCAAGTGACCACCAAAGAGGGGCTATTTGGGGTCAAGTCAAACTTGGTCCTTCCTCTTAAGTCTTACATTGTAAATAATAAATTATTGAGGAAATAACATGGGTTTTTAAGGAGGAATATGTCTTTTTACAATGATGCTCTTTAAGGAGTTTATTTTTTTCTTCTATCTTTTATCCCATAACCTAAATATTTAAAGTGGATCAGTACCAACAAGAAAAAGAGGAATGTCTTTTCTTTTCACTATTATCTTCACTTCCAGAGTGCTATGGAGCAGCAGCTTCTAAACTGCTCTCCCAGGTGTAGTCATCATTGTTCTAAAGGTGAAGAAGTTAAAACGCAACCAGTGAAAATTCAGTTGGCGTTGGGATTTGCTGCAGGATGGATGTAGAACACCAACTGAAGTTGCTGCTAGTGGGCTTGTAATGGGAAAACATAGGAAGTGAAGGTATTTGGCTGGGACACAGGTCCCCTAAGTTTAGGATCTGATGGGTTAGAGGAGAGACTTGAAAGTGGATTTCTGCAAACCTGAGTGAGAGTTTTCATCACAGAACTGATGAATGCACAGAGCAGTTCTGTTGTTTAGTAGTTTGCTGGTCAAACTCTTTTTTTCTTTTTTTTTTTTCTTTTTTTTACAATGGCCTGAAAAGAATATCTTCTGTGGTATGTGACATTTGAAGCACAAGCATTTTGGTCTTTGTTTTACCAGAGGAAAATAACAGATGTAAAACTTTCTTTGAATGGAACTGATTTTATTTATTTATTGGGTCATAAGCCATACCAAAATACCAACATTTCATGAAGCCCCATTCATTAGTGTGCTGTAAAAATGCGACGTCTTTTTTGTTAAAGACATTGTTCCCGTAACGCCTTCTAGAAAGGCTTTGATACATTAATTGAAACTTATAGGAGTTAAAGAAGCTCCAGGCTTTGGTTTTAATGTATTCAAATGCTCCGTCACGTATTTGAAGTGTTGAAATTCAAATGTCTGTTTTGAACACTTGCAAACCCTTAGCTTCGGTTCCGTCCTACGCTAAGGAATTCTCCAGCTCAAACACACTGTTTAAATATCTGCTTTTGTCTACCCTAAATTTGTCACCTGCAAGTTTTGTTTGTCGTTCCCAGTTCTTGTATTGGTTGCTACTGGGAGTAGTTGTTTGCTGTTTGCCCTTTCCATGACAGTCATGATTTTAGAGATCTTAACCACATGCCCCTCATAATTACCTGTTTTCCAGGCTGAGGAGACCTAGACTGTTACATGATTTACCGTGTGGAAGCTGTTCCATACCCTTGATCATGATTGTTACTTTTCTTTTTCCATTCTACATTTTTCTAAGATAGGGAAAACAAAATTGCAGGATTTGACCCGCGGGCACATTGTGGCCTCTTTAGCAGGGAACGTTGTTCCTTTCCTAGTATATGCTGTCTGTTTATTTTCTAACCGTACTGGTAGACTTCTAGTGCCTGCATCATGGCTGGTGTGCTGGAATGAATTCAGTGCCGTTTAGTGGGTTATTCAGTAGGTTCTTCCTACTGTTTACCACAAATAACATTGTTCGCCTCCATTTCCTACTCCCGTTTCCTCTGCTAATAACCCCCACACAGGCACTTGGACAGGCTACTTAGAAAAAGCTCTAGTGCCATTGTGAACTTTGGTGTTTCCTGTACTGAGGCGTTTACCTGCAGCTAAGACAAATGCCTAAACCCGTGGGACTAACCTGTCATGTATCAAACACTGCACTCCTTCCTTGGCTTTTCCTTCCCATATTCCTTTCCTAGCTATACTATATGTACAAGTTCCCTAGAGCCTTCCCTTCCCACCTTGCCTCCTTCTTTAGCCCTGGAGCCACAAAAGAAATAAATTGGAACGCAAAAGGCTAATTAGGATGGGCTAATGGAATTCTGATACAAGGCGCTAAATAAATGTTTTGTAACTAAAAATGATGAAATGAGCAGCATATATGTCCCACGCTCTTGGCTTGCCAGCATTGCTGTTAGTTTTGCACTTGCCAGCATTGTTCGGTGTGCCGTGAGTGGGGGAGCAATCGGTCATCATCACCTTGGTCTTTTTGCTCAGGTTGATACCAAAAGCCACTTTCACTGTTAATGTGGATGCTTGCCAATGGGAACTGGCTTAAACCCTCACACTTGCTTTACATAATTCACTGAATATCTATGCCAACTACCAAGTTCTCAACATCAGCTTAGGGATTAAAGGGTCTATTGTCCATGCAGATCTCATGGTGAAAAATTATTTCTTAATGATATAATATTTGGCAATTGCTCTTGCAAACTATACCAGATGTACTCATGTGTTGCTCTTTAAGAAATGCCTTGCAAGCAGGTTCCGTGCTCTTATATATGAACTTACAAATGTGCCTTGCAGAAACAATTCTGCTATTTAATTGCATTCTATTAGTAACTCTATTAGATTTGCATCTCTTTGAGGGCAGACTTAGCCTAAAATGAAGAGCTGCATGAGATTCAAATCTGTGCCATCAGACAGCAAGAACATTTGGAGACCACAAGGAGGGGAGAGAGTGTTACCTTAGCACTCAATTGCTCACTTGCTCCCTCCTAATCTCCATCTCTCTCCTTTTCCTCTCCTTTAAAACCAGATTGTTCTCTGAAATGTAGTTATGTGCTTTTGCTGCAGGCAGCTGGTTGAGTTACAAGTAAATGGCTGCTTTCTTCCATACCTGTCTTTCAGATGAGCTCACGAATTAGAGTAGATTAAGATAAACAATGGAGGCTATTAATGTGAGACAGGAAGGATGGTGAGGGGAAATCACACATGAAAACCTTGCTGCTTTTTTTTCCCCGCCCCCCTTATCTCTGTTATATTTTGCTGTGGCGTAGAAGTGCTCACCACAATGAGTAATATTATTTCTTCATAAAAAAAGATTCATTTGACCGTGTTTGTTAATGGACTTTACCTTTTTTCTGGAAGCACGTCAGACGTATATTGATGAATTTGACTTTCTTATAGTATTAATGCAACCCCCCAAATTATTCCTTTCTTTCATTTTTCCAGCTGTAGCTGAGTTAGTCTGTATGAAGAATTTAATGTACGTAACCATTTGAATTATTCTAGGAGCTGTCATTAAAATAGAATCTGAGACCTTGCAGTGTTCTCTTCCAATGCACCTCGTGTACTGTAACATTAAAAAAATATAAATAACTTTAAAATGTCAACTGTTTTATAGCAGCTTCCTACTAAGGACAAAAGATTTTTAAAAAAAATATTAGTGAATTCTCACAAGGGTTCTGTAGGAGTGAAGTTTGTGAATTATTGAAGATGACACAGGAAATCTCTGGTACAAAGTGGGAACAGTCCCTGACTCCCAGTTTTGTGTTGTAGCCATAAGATCTTTTCTCCCAGCAGTTTCTTTACTAACATGGAGAATTTGAGATTATGAAAAAATGACCTAAATAATAAGTAGATAAGCAAATAACAATCATGTGCTTGCAAATTAAGGCTGATGGAAGTGTCTGAATTCAGAGTGAACAATAGCAATGTACTTTATTAAGAACCCAACTGAAAACCTGTAATGATGTTGCAGAACATTTTACTGACACTGCCTTGAGCAAACCTGCTTGCAGGATTGAGTTGCAATGGACCAGCTGGTAGCTTTGCTTGATAAGCAGAAATATTTGTACCAGTGTCCCAGCTTCATCCCAATACCTTTGAAAATGTCTTTGTCAGGGTGAAAATTGTACAGCATCAAGCTGCTCGGACTAATTACGGTCATGTGGAGCTGAAGAGAATGACGCTGTTGTCATTGACAAATACGATATGTGCTGTTATCTTGAGAGGATTATCACTTTTCACTTATGGGGTTATTGGAATTCTGAAACCTTCTGGTGAAGGAGGAAAGTAGATGAATCAAGTACTGTAGCCTAAACCCAACCAGATCTCACATTCATCCAGAAAATCCTACCTATCTAAAAGTAGTGATCGTCAACAGAATCACTGCTGGATTTTAATGAGTATTTTTTTAATGAAATCTCCAGAAACAAGACTTGATTGCAACTACAAACTGAGACGCCAGCTTTTGTCCTTATTTCCGTCTCGCGAGCACACCACTGACTAAAACGGATGCGATTTATAATTCCCCGGCTACCTGCCTGGCCAGTCTTTGTATCACAGGGGTGCAGCAGTAGGGCTCGTGCATTTAGACTTGCACGTGGACTCTCCTATGCCGAAGCTCATCGTCCTGTTTATTTTAGTTTTTTTTTTTTGAAGCAGCATGAAAACCTAGACGATGTGTGTGCTTACAAATGCCTGTCAGAGAGAGGAGGGGTGTCCAGCAAAATCAACTGCAACTTCATAAACCTGACACAGACCAATGGCAAACTGGCAAATGTCCCTTCTCCCCAGTATCCAGCAGGAAGTGCTTCGTCATACGTGGCAGGCTGCACTCAATGGTCAGTGGAGTTCGCCTTCGTCCGCTGAAGCCCATGCATATGGAAACAGCCTCTTGCTTGCCTTCAGGGACCTATTTAAATGAAACCTAGAAGTAATAGTTTCCAGTCATAAAGGAGCCTTACATTCAAATTCATTTTTCTACTCTGTGTTACAGTAGCTGAAGTTTATTCATGCTGTTCTTTGGGCACGCAGAGGAATGCGATATACCATAGTCGATATTTTACTGCAGTTATGTATCTGTCATTTGTGCTTCTTGTTTTGATGAAATTTTCAAGGAATATATTGAAAAAAAAAAAAAACCCAAGGCAATTGTCCCTACTATGTAATCTTCTCCTGGCTTAATTAAAAAACAAAGCAAAGCAAAAACCAAAAAATGAAGGGGAAAAAAAAACCAAACACCAAAACACCCAAAGAACAGCCAAACCAACAGAAAAGAAGAAAAACTTCAATACTTTGATACTAGCTTGCAAAAGAGGTGACTGATTTTGATATCTATTTTCAAGGCAATGTTCCAAATATAAAAGATTGAAGAAGGTTCATTTTCACTTGTTTAAAAAAATTCATCAACTGGGGGCATGTGTGGATGCAAAATAAACCGACATTTTCATATCCAACATGGGTGATAGTGATAATTGGCTAGCTGTGAAGAAATTTGTGCATGCATAGTAATAAATACAGAGAGAAGAGGGAATATGTGCTATAGAAGTAGCACTGTACAAGCATCCCTAAATTGACAACTGTTTTTTGAACAATCATCTGCTCTTTGGGGTTCTCAATTCTCAGTCTCAGAATGATGATTCCAGATACTATATTGCTGTGTGTGGGTAGATTCTGGAAACACTGAGCATCGTGCCTCTTACTTCAAGAGTTTACCATCAAGAAGACCAAAAGTCAGCGACAGCTGAGAAGGTCATACCAGAAAGCGTTTGAACAGTGAAAATTTGTCTTGCAAGGTAATAAAGCATGAGTAGCACGAGTTGCATTCCTTGCTGATAAATTACATGCAAATTTTGAGGCTGGCAGTTTATTTTAAAAGAAATGTAGATGCTTCTTTGGTTGTTCAGGATAAACTTGAAGATATTCATACTGTTAATAACAATTCAGTGTTTTGAAAGTTGGCTTTTTTTTTCCCCAAGGTGAGCCTTTTATATACATCCCATTTTCCCACAGATTAATGAGTTTCTAATCAAGTTGTGTGATACAATGTGCTAGGTCCTGCATTCACTATTGGCAGGTCTAGGACCCAGTGTAGGCAATTTTAGTTGATGTTCTCCTTCCCAAACTGACTGCAACCAGGGCTAAGCATCACGTAGGCTCTTGTAGAAGCTTTTTGGGTTATGAGTGGACTTAACAGCAGGTCTCAGCCTGTGCACTGTTTTCTAAGAAACAGGCCACAGCCACCTTTATTTATATTAAAGGTTAGAGAGGATGCACCAAGGATGGTTTGTGTCAGGGTTTAAGAGGTTTTTAGCTCTAGCTCTCGTTTAGCCCCTGAAATATGGTATCCTGAACTCTATACATATTTTGCACCCAGTAGTTCTTTCTGAAAAATGGAGAAGCTTAGAACTAGTGTCTGGCCCTAACGTATGATGGTGAAAATGAAAACTATGATGAATTTCAAGGAGATGGCAATTAGAGACTTAAAAATTTTATTAACTAAGTGCTAGTAACTGAGGTTAGACCTATAAACCTATACAAAGATATGTTCTGGAGCATGAATTGAAACATAAAGATTGTTGGCTGGCTTTTCAGGCTGAATGGCAACCACTTCTCTACATTTCAGGCCTGGGAGGCTTGGGGAAGAGTTGTCTTAGATGTGCTTGTGGCTGGTGCTCTGCAGTTGCGTTGAACTGGAGTATATTGCATGGCCATAGTGGGGTTCTACCAACAGTAGCAAAATGTCCTCATTACCTAAGGAAAACAAGTCTGTCACTGTTAATACCCTTCCCATTTGCTGATTAGTTTGTTCTATATGCAATGAATCCCATTTAGCTTTCTGGTTATTAGGGATATGGTAAAACGTTTGCATCTGTGTATATTTGTATTCCTTGAACAAAGTTCACACCTTCAGTAGATCTTAAGGAAGGCATAAAACATGTCTGGGTTCTCAATCGAGATTTAAGTAGAACTTAAATGAGGCATAGACCCTAGAATGGCACAGGTATAGTAGTGACCTGCATACACAGTAGTACCTTGTATGCAAGTACTAATAGCACTTGACACTCCAAGTACCATTTGAGATGCTAATGGCAGTGAGAACCATGGTATATTTACCTGAAAGTCATGGGGGCATATAATACAAATAGCTGCCTGAAGGATGGAAGGACATGCACCCCACAGGGCTTTCTACAAAACCCTGAACAACAAAAATATTCCTGAGTGATTATTTTGTTACTATTGTACAAAGTCCACAGATTCTATTTAGCTGACCTTTCTTTTTGTTTTAGACAGCTGTACAACAGTATGCAAAGCACAAAGATACAAAGTACTAATTAAAGGAAAAGGTTACACCCTTTTAAGGATTTTTTTTTTTTAACTACGAACTCTTTCCGTAGTAAATGTAAGCATTGTAAAGAATGATAATGGTTGTCCCCTTCCCTTTAAGCTCCTTCCTACAGAAAGGAAAGCCCGAGTGTCTTACAAGGGCCTCTTCCTTCCCTGCCTCTCTGGTTACTTGACAAAGGTGAAACGCATCCGTGTTTACAAGGATGTAGAAATATATCAAGTCTTGCACTATTCCTGTGCATCAAGATGAAACCACCTCAGTCACCTCATCAGCAAGTGGTATAGAGCTGTCAAGGTCAGGGCTCACACCAGGACAAGAGCTATGGCTGTTGCTGGTCCATATGACATAAGACTGACGCTATGTAAAACAGGAGACCACAGTGGCAAAGCTCTCTGAAACTACTTTTTAGCTTCACCCTTTCCAATGGATTAATTGCATAGCTACCACAAGGTTATTGCAAAACCCTTTGAAATATCTTTGGTAGCTGAGTCTCTGGCACTAGCATAGAATTCAGCTCATTTTTTCAAAATACCCGCTCGTGGTACAGTGGAACTGAGTATAAAAGTTCTATCTGTCCCTGCTTTTAGTTTACAAACCCTAAACTATTCAGCTTGTCCATGCATTGTGGTCCAAATCACCATGTGTTTTTGAAGTACCTAAATTTATATTTTGGCTTTTTTAAAAGGTAGACTATTTATAGGACTTAGGATGCTTGGTGGCATGCATACTATTGCAAAAAAAAAATCCATCAGCTGTTACCCAGTAGGCTAGACAGGCTCCTCCAGGGCTGTTATGGTCCATCAGGTAAATACATACTTTGGAACGCATACTAATGTCAAAAACCATGAGTTATTTACCCAAGAGATGCTGTTCCACTCTACTGGGCAAATGTGTATCTAGGGCGGGGTTTTTTAACAGCTGATTTTTCATTTTTTCAGACTGAGAAGGCTGTATCAATTTTGAGAGAGCTGCCATGACCACTCATTGGAAAAACATCCACATTTTCAAAGCTAACGTGCGCCAAACTGCTAAACTGTCTGCTGTTATTAATATGCATTTATATAGCACCATAACGTTGCATATAACAATCTCTGGAACCTAGTAAGCCTAAATATTACCCTGGTCTTATGTAATGCTGGCTTTGTTTTGCTGGTAATTGAACAGATGGATTGTTGTTGCTCACTCCCAAGCACTTTGGGTAAGGAGCCCAGTGCCAGGTCCCTGTGTTAATTCCTCAGTGTTGCTGAAGTCCTTGTGAGACATCAGAAACAATATAAATACATAGCACACTTAATATAAACAGTGTGTTTTGGGTCCATTAACCGCTTCCTCTCTGTGTCCAAGGTGGCTGTATTCTCTCAACTTTGTTTTGCAGCTGAGTTATCTGTAGCAGGGAGAGATTTAATAACTTCTCCTAGTTTAAGCAGCCAGTCTTGATGTGGGGATTGTGACAGGTTGTTTTGTCAAAGTAAAGCTTTCTGGGCTTTCTGTACTCTTTGTCTCACCCACTTTGTTTTGTTTTTTTTTAATATAAACCTGCACACCTGACAACAACTTTATGTGCATGTTACTGAGCAGGGTCTCAAAGACCATTTTTCTGAAAGCATCTGAAGCCCAGCAAGTGTATGAATCAATGCATTTGAATATGCCCTCAGAATTTGGATGTCATTTTATTTGACCATTTTCAGTCTATCTTTAAAGAACCAGACCTATGGTCATGCGCTCACTGAGACATATTCAAACATGAGTGCTAGAATCTTTTTTCCTCTTTGATTTTCCTGCAGTCTCAACTGGCATCCACCTACCCTGATTTCTCAACAAGATGCATCGTAATTTAGCACCTGATTGGCAAAGTCCTAGCATGCAGCTACATTTTAATAGACAAGCTGCAGCACCAGCTCTGGCAGTGCAGGGAGGCGAAGATGGTCCATGTGAGTGTGCTGAGGCAGCTTTTTCCATAGGAGTGCCAGTAGCATGGCTATACTAAACCATACGGCACTAAAGCCAGAAGGTCATTAAAATTGCCTGAAAATTCCTCTGCTATACCGTTACCTTTATAACTGAGTCCTATCTATAGATGGCGGAACTGTAACTTTCATTCACGTGCCAACCATATACTACAATAATTATAATACTAGACACATAAAACCAAATTGCGTGTGCGGCTTGACGAAAGCTCAGCAGATGGGATTGTGATTATAGCCCCAGCAGCCAAAGGAAAAAATCTGTGATATTTGGAGTAAAAACTGAGGCTGATGGTGTTGTTATGCTGCATGTTCAAAGTGTCATTACAAGCTGGTAATTTATGTTTTGCATGCTAACTGAGCGGCCTTTCTCGTGTGTTAGTTTGAACGACAATGCATTTTTTCATATGGGAGGAAGCAACAAAATAATAGAGTGAAATTAACCAATCAAAATCATGGTAAATAAAAGTGTCTCTCTCTCTTTCTTTCTTTTTAAGACTCAAGAGGCAGCTGGCACTCTCAGGCTTTGTTATAGTGAGGAAAGAGAACAGCAAACTGCATGCAGTATAGAGTCAGTCTCATTGAAACTAATGGCATGAATGATCTCACACTATTGTAGTAAGACGGAGATTTACTGTGCTTAGTAGAGAACCCATATTATGGAGAAAAGCATCGATCTACTTCCACATTTTATTCACATGAACGACAAACAAGTTATTCACTACTATGCAGCCACATTCAATCCCTTAGTGTCTAAGTCACAATGCCTTCCAAGTCCCTCACACTTTACAGCTGTGCAGAGCACCTAGCCAATGACTACTTGTCTCCACTTTACAACCAACAGAAAAGGTTTATTAGCCCCTCTTACTTGACCAGTTTACAGTTTAGACTCTGTTTGCTGGACAATTTTAGCCCCAACCTTTGATTTCTACAGTAACATATCCATGAAGACAATGTTCTCTCTCTCCCCCTATTTTTCACATTAGGCAGTGGGCAGGTGGAGAGGAGCTGTGACTGCATTGCCAATTTCATTTTGTTGCTCAGATTATGAAAATTCCATGGTCTGGACCTTCTGCTTCCAAAACCCCAGTGCCTGTTTTCTATGTAAATAGTGTGTGTCAAACCAGCAGGGATAGGCTAAAATAAATGAAGATAGAACAAGCAGGGATGGATGTCCGGTGCAGTGTGGATGCTTTATTCTTGGCCTTTCTGTATTTAATGACTAATGCCACCTGTTAGAGTTAAGAACAAAGGAAAAATCTCTAACTTTGCTGTTGTAATGGAGGTATCACAGCTGCAGGTATTGCAAAAGAGGGAAGATACTGGAAAATTGTTTTACTTCCGTTAATATTAATTTATGATTGTAGAGAGGCTAAAAAATGGTGAAGAACAGTCCAAAAGTGCACAGGTAACCTGCACACCGAACACCTTTGTGCTTTAATTCCCTGATTCTTTACCTTGCATTACAGCATTTGTGCAAGTTCTCCTTAACCATAAGAGGATGCTCTTGGTACATGAACTTTGGATGATTCACTCTGCCACCATCATCCTCATCACTTTCAGTGTAACCTTTTGGGAAGCAGATTAGGGATCTATCTGGGAAATCCATGTACACTGCACTACCATTGCCAATTATTCTATTGGTCATCTGGGAAATGTGAAGTTGATCTACAGAGCACCTCCTTTAAACAGGACAGCTCAAGGTCACCTTTGAGCCCATTTTCTCCGTTGTGCATACCTGTATTTCACTTGGGAACACTGTAGCTCCACTTGTATAAGACTCTGCATGGTTGCCTTGTCTTCATAAACTGTGTTCTACACTCCTTAGTTGCACACGTTTTCTATAATATCTAAATATGACACACAAAAGGATTGTAGAAAAACATCATTTTCTAAAATCGTGTCATAAACTAGCTACTGGTTGTCATATATTTTATGTTTATTATTCATTCTTCACTTTCAGACTAGTCATACTTCCTAGGGAGTACAGGCACAACAGTTTTCAAAATGTTAACCATAGATGTGTTTGCACTGGAAGAGACCTTTAAGATCATCAAGTCCAACCGTTGACGTTTCCTAACGTGAAATGATTTGTCCCAAAGGAACTGCTGGCCAAGTCAAGAATGGAATGTGTCTTCTAAACTCCTCCATTCATTCTTAAAGGGCATCTTGACCTTCTGCATCCTCTTGGCTGAAAGTCTAAATATAGTATAAAATAGATGGAAAAAGTATTTTAGTATCCCCATTGCTCTAAGGTGACACTCTATATGCTGTGTTTCTGATTTTTGTTGTAGTGTTGTATATTTTTGGTTGTTTATTACAACCCTCTTCTCAAAGTGGCATTGAATAACTGCAAGATCTTGGTTATAACGATAAGATTTTTTGTTGTTGTTTTAAAGATGGCTCTCTGCTGGGAGCTGAGGGAAGTAATCTCAGCATAAACAAGACAGGCTGTTCAATTTCTAAAAAGCCTAAAAAACTTGGCTCATTTTAATTATAACTAGCACAATTTCATTGTTTGGAAACTCTTGAGATATATTGGGACCGAAAATGGAGATAGAATAAAAGAATTTCTAATCCCAGGAATTAAAGGCTGATTGCACAACGATCTTATCAAATCATTTAATAAAAGAAAATAAACCAGAAAGAATTCCTGGGAAGTTAGCTCTAGACACATGAAGTGCTTCATGCTTGCCCTTCCTGAGGGAAAGGTGGCTTGGTCCTTTGTCTCCTCCTATGGAGTGGAATAGGTTTAAGAATCTGATTTTCAAAAGGATGCCTCCAGAGCTTTCCTCAATGACTGAGGAGCAAGCTGCTGTAAAAGGAGCAGATTGGGGCATGGTGTAGAGTCAGTTTACAGACAGGGTTTTGATGCCTGGGCCTGTACTTGAATCTATTCTATCACTTGTGCCTGGGATTCTGCCCACTTTGAAGGTTTAGCTATAGAATGCATCACTTGTTTTTCCTTTTTCTGAGGCTGGACATGTTCAAGTAAATCCAAGCTGACCTTCAAAGCAAAGCTGAGCTGTGCACAGGCTCCTGGGAAGGAAGGTACACGATGTGCAGCAAACAAACCTTTGCCTTCAGTCCCACAACAGGTTTCTGCATTCTGGTTTCCTTTTTTATCTTCCCCTTGACTCAGTTATTCTGTACTATTGTGTGTTATGAATTCTAATCCAATGCAATACGAAAGTTGCAATGAGGTTACAGTTTGACCTCAATTAAGCTATTACTTTTCCTCCTGTTGTTCAGATGTTTTCTGCAATTCTTTGTTTTCCCATCTCCACACCTTGGAATTGAAGAAAAATAGGATTGCAAGAAACCTCAAAAGATTTTTGTAAGCCATCCCTCTGCCCCAAGGCGGGATCAATTATATCTCCGTCATTCCTGGCGGATGTTTGTCTCCTTTGCTTTCAAAATCTTCCAGTGGTGTTACTCCAGTGGTTATTCCGCTGGTTCTCAAAGCATTGCATTAACTTTTTGAAATGAAAAGTCTTTGGGCGTCTGGTTTAATTTTAAACAAGCACTGCAAAGGACTGGTTGTAAATGTGCTGTGGTGGAATATGACTTAAATAGGGCATAAATTTCCTGTAACCTTTGGGTGTAGAACTAAAATTAATCTTTGTGGGGGGGCTCTGCATAGCACTTAAATTCATTTTTAATGAACTCTGCTATCGTGAATCTTTCACAGCTTTTTCTGTCCTTTTAAACATGATAGTTCTTGCCATTTGATTACAGAAATTAGTTTAGATTGATGCCAAGTGTATGACGAAACACAAATATACATTCAGAAAATTTAAATACAAATTCTTACCCGCTCAACACAGATTCCTATTTGATAAATACTTGTTAATAGGAACTGCCAATTTTATAATTCTAGTCTCATTGAGAAGACTGGCATGCCTGTATGCCGGGGTGGGATAGTCTTAGCTTCTGTGCACTTTGTATGTTTTCTATTTGTATTGTATTTGGTATTAGAAACGCGCTGTTGCTACTGCACTTACAGTATAGCTATGGTGACATACAGAAATCAGTAGGTTTAGTATTTTAAGACCTGTGGGATGGACTGTCAGTCTTCTGCAGCCAACATATGATACTTCTGGTGCTGAAGGTCTTGGGTGTAAATAGTATAATCTGTTAATTTCTGAAAATGTTGGAACTTTAGGAATAGAAATGTATTAAAATTATAGCCGATCAGAAATCAGTTGCCCTTTTAAGGGGAAGTTCCTTCTAAGGCTGAGGAATTAAAGAATATCCACACTCTGTGAAACTCTCAGACTTGGTAAGGAAAACAACTAGAATTTAGAGCTGTATTTACAGCTCAATATTATCCAAGATCCCGCTAATGAGATGCTCAAATGTCTAATATTTGTCTATATTATTAAAATAGACATTTATTTGCTATCTGTTGCAAAAACTGCAAAATGAATAATGACTTCATATTTAATTACTGGTTTTTGTTTGTAGGTTGCTACAGTTAGGAAGAGACGGTTCCAAATTTTCTCCTACCTTTGCTTTCTTTTACAGGGTGTTTTCTACTTTCCTAAAATTATATTCCTAATAATTCTTTGCTTTCCAGAAACTCTTTATTCTCATTCTGTGCTTGGAAACGAGCGTACATTCTTGCCCTGGGGCTGCCTTCCATTCACTGGAGTTACTCAAGCCAGGTGAAGAACAAAAAGGCTCCTCTGGAGAAATGGGTGGGATGTAGCAGTGGGTCAGCCAGTGGCTATGAAGCTGCTCTTGGCTAACAAGGTAGGTTTTACTCTAGCGCCTGCTAATCATCAGCTGAAAGAGTCCAGGGGGTCACCTGCAATCCACATACTCCTTGGCTGCTGTCCTCCCTCTAAGAGCTCTGAGTGTGTTAATGGTTTCTCAGCAGTAGACAAAAGGAGGAGGAGAGATAAGAGCAGCACATGGGTATTATTCAGTATGGCAGTACACGTGGGACTTGTTTTCTCAGGCTATCACTTAACACTCATGTTATGATACTGTGCAGGACAGTTCTTTGGATGGACAGTAACCAAGCAGCGCTAGCTTGGAAAGCAGCAGATACTTCAATACCTCTTGCATTTTTTGGTTTAGGAGTCAGAACAGGCTCCTTTGGCCACATAGTGAGAGTGGACCCTCAAAGCAAGACCCTCCAGTCATGCCTCTCTCATGCTAAAGTCCTGTGTTTAATACCGCTTCCAGCTAACCTTCATTAAAATGTATCGACGTTTGCAGAGGAGAAGGAAGAAGAGATTTTGCTGAGATATAGGATGCATCTGATGTGCTAAAAGAGTGAAAAACTCTACAAGCAAAGAGTGTTGACATATCTTATCTCAGTTGTCAGAAGTGGCTTGTGAAATACAGTGAGATGAAACCCATGCTCTACATATAGACAGTGCAGGCATTTCTTGAACTTACTCTAACTTCATTAGGCAGCCTTCAGGCTCACAAAAGGTGCTTGCCGTGACAAATGTAAGTAGGTTCTTCCTTGTCTTTCAACTTTTTTTACTTTGTTGTTTCTTTCCTCTCAACCTGCCCATTCTCCTGTTTTACCCAACTTTCTGCCAGCCAGATTTTGTTGCCTTTCTGTACCTGCAATGGTTATAAAGTATGGTTATAAAGTAACAGGGAAATGAAGTGGTGTCTTGTAACATCCATATTTTGTTGTTATTTCTGACTTTTTCCCTTTGAGAGCTAGGGAGTATCTGAACACGGAGCATAATACCCTTTCCACATACTACAGTAGGATGGAAAAGCCAGGCAAAAGGACAGTGAACTGAAGTAAAGTGACCCAGCAACTAACACACAAGTGTTAGGCAGGCAAGTGTAAAGCTGAGGTTACACCAGTGCGGGTTAATGAGTCTCTAATACGGTATGCAGATGGTATCCAGGAGGGCTGTGCCTGCAGGGAGTGTAAGTCCTAATACGCATCAGCAGCTTCATGAAAGAAGATGCAGAAACATTTGTGACAAATGGATTGTTAAACCTGGTGCCAGTGGTGGAGAAAGAGCTATTTTACTTCCATCACTTAATTAAAAAG